>CCKQ01000557.1:0-28494 GCA_000751175.1 Stylonychia lemnae
CCCCAAAACCCCAAAACCCCAAAACCCCAAAACCCCATGCAAACTATTCAAACAAAATGAACTGATAGCATGAATTAATATTTTAGAATGAGAGTATTTGATAAGAATTGAGCGGGATACTAAAATTGTTAATAGAATATAATAAATGGTTGCATACTTAAAAGACTAAAAATTAAACCATTGCATTTCTATGAAATACAATATTATACTTTGCTTTTATCTCTATATTGTCCTGCAATGCATTGAGATTTAAGCTTAAAATGGGGGTAATTAGCATTATAATTTTATATTCATAGGGAGAAAAGAGATATCCTTTTAGTTTTAAATTGGCTCAGAGGATCTAATCCCATCCATTTCTAAATAAATTTCTATTTCATAGACTTTGCTACTACCAAAAATAGTATTACTAGAAAATAATAAAAAATCTGAACTTGACCTTAAAAACCTCAAAATTATAAATTCAGCAAGTGGACAAGATATCAAATTATCTCTTATGAAGGAAAATACTTTTCAAAGCCACTAGGGACTGATAAGTGGTTCTGCTTTCTAAATATTATTCCCATAAAACTTCTCAAATGACAAGATATTCCTAGAATATTAGCTAATAATACCTCCTCATAACTTAATTGCCTTAAAAAAGATAATAGAGATTAAGATTAATGATTTCGAGCTCTAAAACTCTAATCTTTAAGAGGAGTAGCTAATCATAATTTACGATGATTCTAAAAGACCAGAAAATTTGAGGGATAAATTTATATCAATCAATATGACTTATTCTGGTACATTGCACAAGATTGAAGAATACTCTTGTGTCCTTAGCAAGCAAAATATTTTGAATAGCAAAAATTATTAAGATTTTGAAATGGCTTCCTATTCTGCTAAGATCCATTCTATTACTTTAGATTACTAGGAATATCGATACTTTGAATGCTAGTTCATCCTGAATAATGAAATTTAGATACATTTAGATTAAGATGTGTCCTTTTTTAATCAAAGAGTATTTACTCTAGCACTCTATCACTTAAATACTAGCATTTTATCGAAATAATCAGGACTCATTATAAAAAGACCCAAATTGAAATTGGATCCAGTGAATCATCAAATTTATGTAAAGAACACTGATTAGATGCTTATTTTTACCCTTAATGAACCATTGATAAGCGACTTCAATAAAACAATAGGGTGCTTACTAGTTGATGATTAGAGCGGCAAGAATATATATCTCTAAGGATTAGTAAGTAAGAATATTATATAATGCAAACTAGATCTTGCTATCTAAAGTCATTAGTCTTTCAGACTTGCAATCAATTACAACCCTCTCAGTGAGATTAACAAGATACTTAAGTCATTTAATGATGGCATTTTGAATTTTATTGGTCTTGAATCAGCAAATATTTCTACTTATGACGAAAAGCAAGCAATCTTTCTGCCATAAGATAGAATCACAATGAAGTTATTACTAAGATTCACAACCAAAACAGTCATAAGTTAGTAATTTTCCCCTTTACTAATTCTGAATCCTGACTAAAATTCTATTTATCTGAAGCCTGAAAAATAGTTTTCTACTTCATGTATATTAGAAAAACTATCAGATTAAAGTGGATAGTACTTCAGATACGACTGTAATTATAATTACTAAGTAAATTAAGTTTACATTAAAGAGCTCAGCGAGCTTAAGTTCGGAATATCTGGACTATCTAAAACTTTGACTAATAAAGATAACATTAAAGTTCTTGATTAATCAATCTAAATTCTAAATAAATTCGAAATTGAAAGTGTGTCTAGAAGCTTCTTAAGATACTAATCGAAATAAAAATTGAATTTCAATATGAGCATAGATAAAGTCTAGAAAATGTTTGTAAATGACTATAAGGAACTATTTGAAACAAATAAGATAAAATGCCGTCTATCAAAGATTAATGAAGAGTAATCAGGTGAGCTTTAGTATCTAAAGTTTATTGAACTTACACCCATGATAATCGGAGATTAGATACTATGCTAACTTAACCAAAGTCTTCCTGCTGTTATGGAATAATCTGAAAAAGATGTGTTCAAGATTTTGATCTCACTATATACATCGAAGTACAATTTTTAGATGAGTATCAATCAAGTAGTTGGATTTGTACTTAAATATGATCCAGTAATTACTATAATCGACAGGTAAATAGGCTTCCTCAACGAGGATAATGAAATTATATTTGAACTTAACATTTGGAATTAGATGCTATCCTAATATGCATAGTGCTAATTCTTAATATCAGACACTCGCATCTAGGACACTTAATTTGGAATAATCTACTCGCCTATCATTCATAAGTATCAGAACACTGTGCATTGCAAAGGTCCTAATATGATAACTGGCTCTTACTACATGTATTTAATAGATATTCAAAGTAAAGAATAAATCACTGTAACGCCTAAGTTACCTTAAATAAACATCATTGAAAAATTTACTCTAAGGCTTACTTAGACTAGCTTCCTAAATATATAGCCTTTGATATTAAGATTCGAGTAAAATCTGATGTATGATATTTCAAAGTACAAGACAGACCACATTGATTGCCAATTAAATGATATGCTTTTGGGTGATTTAATAATTAACACTACTGACTGCCTTTGTCAATTCAATAACTTTGCTTTTGAATCAAGTGATCGTGATATTGCTATTGGAACAAATAATTTGAAAATAGTAGCAAAGTTGAATGATAGAGAACTTGTTTAAGTATCTCGAGATATTCTTGTTTTTGATCTTTACCAATTACCTGATATACTATTAACTCAAGACAAGATATTCAATATATGGAAATATGCTAGTGATTCTTTGACTATAAATTTTAGATTCACAAATGATTTAAAAAATTTGAGCATTAGCCAAAGTTCTATATCATAAAGTGCACTTAGTTACTATTAAAGTCATTTTAAATGTGCAATAATATCCCTAAACAACGATGGTTAGTCCTAGGCGTACACGATTGTTGAAATATAGTTCAAAAACATATAAGCTAAAGATAATCTATTCTAATGCGTGATTCCTAATTTCGTCCAGAGATATTCTGGATTTTTTAATTAATTTGAACTTAGACTATAATACTACTCTCCCTTTAAAGGAGAAGATTAATAAGAGTTGATAGATTTAGATAGGATCTTTACTGTATATTCAGTGAGCTAATAAGTTTAAAATTAGATACTTACTCTTGAAAGTGAAACTAATTCTGTTTCCACAGTAAAAATTATATTGATTAAAGATGATAGCCAAGAAAATATCTTTTATGAAATGTATAAGAAAGGATACTATTTTAATCTTCAAATAAAGGCTTAAAACTCAAACACAAATTACTCAATTTAAAATCTACCTATGACTTCACAGAATGTTTTGAGGTTCGAAATACCAACTGAACTTAACTTCATTATGGATTTATATAAAGTGTATGTATCAATTGAAGTATACTCTCAAGTCTAATTTTCAGTTAATAAGAATAACCAAATTCTATTTTACAATCCCTTAGAATTAATCTAGGATATTTCTATAAGTTAAGAAACATAAGTAATCTACCTTAAACATAGCTAAGTCAACAAGTTTCATGATTTGATATTGAAAATTGATGATAGCAGTCAAGCTTTCAAAATAGCTGGCAATCAGCTAAATATATCTATAAGAGTTTTAGATTAACTTTATCAAGCTATAGACTATGATTAGTCATTAAAAATGCTTAAGTATCAAATTAGCATAAATACGACAGAATTTAATTCATTTATCTCTAATCAAACTCTAATGATAGACATTTCATTCGACAATGGGCAAAACTTTTACAAAAGAGATGAACTGTTCCTAAGGGTGATTATTGAGAATAGTTTAATCAAAATGATATAGCCAGAATACGGCTGGGTTAAAAAGTTTGATACCTATGATATTGAAATTGATTAAAGCAATCTTAGAGATGTGATGCCTTTATCTTGTGTTATTAACAATAAAATTCTATCTATAGCAGAGTAAATTGATGACAGCCTTATTCGATGTGAAATTACTTTTACCTAAGCTGGCTATAATAATTTGGTAGTATCAAACTTAGCTGATCCCCAAAAATTCACTTCAAATGTTTTAACAATTAGAGTGTTTCAAGATATAAAAATCTAACAAGTTGAACCTAATGTTTTCTTGCATCAAAATTAAACAGTGAATGTCAGTATATTCACAGTGAATGATTTGCCTGCAAAACTTCCAATTTACTGCCTTTTTGGTACATTTAAGTCAAGAGCTACTTTCATATCAGTTAGATAATTAGTATGTGCTGTCAATACTATAGATCAGATAAGTGTTAACACGTTGATCATAGATATTGATGGTAGATCTTAAACAAGTCAGTTTATCGAAGTTATTGATAGTTCATATGAAATTAAAAACGTATGGCCTTTACAAATTCCATCAAGTGGTGAAGCGAACATGGCAGTTACACTTAATCAAAATCCTTAAGAGAGTATTCTAAGGTTTAAATGCATTTTATAAAACTTAAATGAGATTTACTATGGAGTAGTATCTCAATTACTGCTAAACAAAATTTAGTGCAAGTTCAATATGGGGACAAAAAGAAATCAATCTTATGATATTTACATAGGAGTGAATGATTAACAAAGAATACACTATTAAGAATCAATTATTCAAACATCAGCTATTCTTTCAATAATTGATGTAAATCCAAAAACAACAATGCTCAGAGGTTATGATTAGAAGTTCATCATTAATGGGCATGATCTTGATTAGAAAGACCTTATTGTGCAATTATATGATCCTATGACAGAACAAATAATATATAGAATCAGTGAATTTGCATTCCAAAATTAAACACAGATCTAAATTATCATCCCTAAAGATATATTAACCTTAAAAGAGCAAGTGATACAAGTCTACTAGAATGACACAAATATCTACTCAAATGAGTTTGTGATTTATGCTCTTGATTCTATTGATTTTATAGATTTCTATCCAAGAATAGGGTTTCAAGGTATTGAGAACAAATTTTATATCAAAATGATGAATTTCTATGAGATTGATTTATTTTGTCATTTTTATTCAAATAACTCCAAATCTTCATCAATAGTAGTAAAAGCATAATATGACAGCAAAAAATAATTGTTTTGCCTATTGCAAAAAGATTATTAGAGAAGAGGATATAATACTGATGATGAAGTAGTTTTAGAGGTATCTGTAGATAATGTAACACGAATTGCTTTTGGAAATAATATTAGAATAGTGTAGTTTAGAGTATAAGATTTCACACCAAAGGTCATTGAGTATCAATCTCAGTCATTGATACAAATTTAAACTGTCGATTATTTACTCAAAGGAAGTCTAATTGAATCTAGTAAAGAATATATTTGTGCTTTTGATTACAATCATCATTTAATATTTACCTCGGCTAATGTTACAACTGACTATTAAATCTAATGCTTTTGCCCTAATTTTAATCAAAGTAATATTTAATAGAGCACAACTATTTATATATCTGTAAACTAAGTTAACTTAATTAGAGTGGGGACATTGATCATATTCCCTAAGATTTTAGTACATGACATTACTCCAAAGTACCTATTGAAAAATGAGGATAATTTGATTAATTTTTACGGATAATACTTCTTAAACTTAGATATGCATTTAAAGGTAGAGATTTATGATAACTTCGGTATGCTTTTGAACTACTAATTCTTGAAAGTTTTCAACATTATTTCTGATTCATAAGTTCAATTTATAATACCTTCCATTACTAATGACAGAGCTTATATAACTAGAATGAGTCTTACTAATAACATGGTTGATTTTACGAATTCTAGCGAGCTATAAATTAAGATAATTGACAGGCCTTTGATTAATAAGAAATAATACTTTAACCTGATTTGGAGTGCAACTTAAACTATTCAAATTTAAGGAAGAAACTTGTTTAAAGAACTTGAGATTTATTGCTAATTTGATAATACTGATAAGAAGGTTCAAGCTATTGTATCTAATGATTCATTATGCATTTGTAAAATTGATGAATTCATTTAAGCTGGGAAATACGATATTAATTTAGTCTCACAATCTTTAGTCCAAAGATTAAACAAAGATAGAATATTTGTCACTATATCATCCCCACCATAGATTGTCTTCTAATCACTTTTTATATCGACTCTAAAGCATTAGAGATATCACAATATATCCTTTATTATGGACTAGAGTCTAGATAATCCCAGCTTTAATTAAATATTTATGAGATTAATTCCACTCTCAGAATAATACCAATCTGAAAAATAAACTTGCAATTATAGCATATATTCTAACAGAAATTTAACATGTTTGATCCCTGAAAATCTAAAAGAAGGACTGCACTATATTCTGATATCGTACGATTCTGGCATCTAATATATTAATACCACAAAGTAAATTGATATTGTTTGCGAACCCGTCATTTTCGAAGTATAGCCAAGAATTATCCTTACAAATACTTAAAGTGTCATTGAGATCAGAGGGAATAACTTTAGACCTGAATATATAAGGCAAGTATGGGTTGGAAAGTTCCAAACTTCATATACATATTACAATCAAAATCTGATTAAATTAGTCTCCCCTGTTTTCACAGACAATTAAGATTTTTCTCTTGAATTAAAATTGGAAACTTTCATACAGGATCATTTCAGTAATGGAAAATAGATTATTTACAGCAGTAAGCTAAATCTAACCAACTATTATCCTAAAATGGTCACTATGAAGCATGGTTTAAGGAGGATAAGAGTCTAAGGAAGTGGATTTTTAAATATATACAACTACACTTGCTAACTATTAGCTGATTCATCAGGTATTAGAGCAGTAAATTAGCAAACATATGCAAGATATATAAACTAGAATGAGATAGAATGCTTGATTGATACTAATCTTCTGTAATTCGTAGCCTATTCCTACTATGAGCTAAGACTTGGATTAGATCAATAGAATACTCACAAACTTGGGAGTATTATAGTAATTAGCTAACCTAAGTTGTCCTCAGTGCAGCCTAATATTGTTTACAATGACGGTTAGTTCTATTAATTAGAAATTTATGGATTGTGGAATTACTTCTAGTAATTTGAGAGACCATTGATAAGAATATCTGATTAAGCTAATTAAACATTAGATTTAATTAATGGTGATTATGAAAGTACTAAAAGTGCAGACAGTTATTTAGTATTTGACCTACAAGGATATTTAAATCAAAGTGAAGTTTACATTTAGTTGATTCAGGATTATGAAGTATTATCAAATTAAGTCAAAATCATACTTTACAGGAGACCTTTAATAACTGGATTTTCATAAAGCTACTTTGATCTCAATTCTAATACTAAATTCACAATAGGAGTATATGGACGTCATTTCGAAAGGTTTCAACTAATGTGCAAACTATCAAATCAAATATAACTCAGTGTTACCTATTATAACACTTCCTATATTGAATGCTATTGGAGCAAGTTTTAGTCACTTGATAACTATATTGTTGGGGTTTCGACTAATAATGGTTTCAATTGGACCTATGCTTATACAATGCCTTTGAAGTTTATTTAACTTCCAATGGTAAAGTCAGTATTCCCTCTATAAATACCTGCTAACTTGGATGCATTGGTATATCTTGAAATTAATGGAACTGACCTGTTATAAATAGGCGCTATCCAAATTCAAATATCAAATCAGCAATACAACCCTAAAATAATCAATAACACTCATATGATAGTAAAATTAGTGAAAAATCTTACTAATGTAGACAAAGAAATTAAAATCTATATGAAATTTGACACCTAACCTTATTATAACAGTGGTTAAGTCATTAGCTTCTCAAGAGGAATTCTTATTAATTCGAAGAGAAATATCCTTTTTAAAAATGATGAAGCTAGAAAAGTCATTATTGAGGGCTTCAATTTCTTACATCTATAATATTCTACTTAATGCGTAGTTAATGAAACCTAAACATATGAAGCTAATTATCTTGATCAAAATCACATTTAATGCTAATTATCTGAATCTAATCTTTAAACTGGCACTTATAATCTAAGTCTTAAGAATTAATATCTTGATTTAAGTGCATTACTTTAAAATAGTTTAGTGGTATTACCACATCGCTCAGAAATTAACATATTTAGCAAGCTAACTAATAATCTTATTGAAATAGGAGGAGATTATATTTATTAAAATACTACACAGTGCTAGTTTAATCTTTAAAACGGTACAAGCTTAATCTTAGATCCAATTATTACCCATAAATAAGTTTACGAGACAAATAGTATCAGATACTATAAATTAATTAGATGTAAATAACCATTAGGAATTGAGAATTAATTCGCTTAAGTATTAATATCCTCTTATGATGGATAAGTAATGTCTAACTACCTTACTTTCAACTCACCAATAAAACCTGAAGTAGCATTTCTTAAAAAAAGAATTATTCTTGCTGATAACTATGCAGATGAATATATCCAGCTAAAAATCTAAAATAACTTTTTTGATTTTTCACTTTTGCATTGTGCAATAACTGATAATTAAAATTTCACTTATTATCAATAGACTCGATTAGATTATGATGAATTTTACTACTGCTAAATTCCCGTCATTTAACCAAAGAGATCACCTTTATAAATTTAAGTTTCATTTGACAATCTTACTTGGTCTTAAATCTTTTCAGATGCTGTCAAAGTTATCCCATTCACTAAGATAATGTCATTGTAACCTTAAAGCATCCTGCTAAATAGATAATAATAAACTACATTCAACTTTTTATTAACTTAGCCTATTAGTGATTCATATATCTTTTCTGATATTAAATGCAATTACAGAGTTAATAGTTAAGTGCTCACAGTTAATATAACTACTACATAGAATGATAGATACTTTAAATGCATATTTAATCAAGCGAATCATTTATAAATCTAGACTTTGTCTGTATATATCACTTACCTAGAGGAATATATAAGCTTTGTGAATGATTATTAAAAGGAACAAGAAATTACAATTATCTCGCAACCCATTATTAAGTCATTTTATCCTAAGGTTTTGATAAGTCTTGAACAGAGATAGATATTACTAATTAATGGCAGTGGGTTTGCTAACTTCACATAATGCTAGTATTTCTATCAAGGACAAATATTTGATTTTGAAATCGTTCATAAAATAGGATATATTACATGCTAAATGCCTATGATCAAGATTAAATTTTAAAGCTAGTAGAGATATATGCAAGTTTAATTAGTTATAGATGATTAGAATTTCTATTAAATGACTGATATATAGATTATCCCTTAGATCTAGATAGTAGACAGCTATCAAAAAGAGAATAGTATTTTGATAGCACTAGATAGATATCTTGATTAGATGTTGATAGAAGTATAATACTATTGTATTCTAGGATATGAGAAAAACAGTCTAGTCAAGATAAAAGCAACAATCGTAAAAGAAAATATCTTAAATTGTAGTTTGTCCTAGAAAAAATTTGATTCAAAACTCTCAATGCTTAAATTAGATTACTACTACGGTCAATAACAGCAATCATCTAATTAGATATCATTGTAAAACTAAGACAAATGGAAATTGATAAATAATGTCACTACTCCTAAAGGATTAATTCTTCTGAAATCTCACACCAATCATGAATATAATTAAAGTAGTGATACTGCTACTTAGAGGTTTTTCTGCTAATTCAATATTTAAGATCACTAATATACCAATCCTGTAATCAAATACACGAGCTTAAATAAGTAATCAAGAGAATAATTTGGTTTTTATCTTACGAATCAAATTCTATAAGACAACTTGTATTATTGTGTTTTACCTTAGACTATTCAATATTCCACAAACTTAAGACTTAATGAATACTATGAGATTAAAATCTATGATTAACAATTGAATACTTTAAGTTACTTCCATGGACATCAAGCCTATCCGAGTAAATTCAGAATACAGAGAGAATTCATAATTGATATTCATCAGGTCTAAAGACTTTTCATTGATTTTAAGAATACAAGTTTAAAGGAACAAAAACTAAGTATATATATCAAGACTATTTTTAATATAACTGGGTAGAAATGTTCCTTATTCTCATTGATTGACAGTAATGTATTCGGTGTTCTAACTAATTATAAGGATGATATATATGAATGTAAAATATCAATTAGTCACTTAGAAACTATGAATCTTAAATTTAGAATATACAAGGAGTTTAACTAAGAGTAGCTTGATTATTTGATGATATCTGAGAATGGTTTAATATTCCAACCTATTTAGGAAGTTGTAGTCAAACTTGATTAAACACCTTAGTTAACATTATCTAATCTCCAAAGTATATTTGAAAGCTAAACAACTGAAATTATTGAACTAAAAGGAATCAGTCTATTCTAGGATATGATTATATCATTAGCTGATTAAGTTATTCCTTGCTTGTCAATAGATGATCAAAATTTAAAATGTAAAGGATTAAACCAGACTCAAATATAAAGATTTATATCAAGATATCAAGCATAACTCATTACTATCAACTACAACTTAACTTACCAAAATCCAATTTCACAAGGATCATAATCATATTAGTAAGGAATCGGAATTATGATATTCTAGCACTTAAAGTTTTCTCCAATCCAATACTTGACTAATTTAACTAACAGCGAGCATTCTGCTACATTAAATTTCAGCACTACTAGAGATATTTTTGACAGCTATTAGGATAAAGTATTTTGTTTGTTGTTCAATTCAAATTCATCCTACTATCTCAATGCAACAATTTCAGGAAATACTTTATCTTGCAAAGTATATATTTTGTAGACAATCAGAATTTAAAATTGGTAAATCTCTATAGTATTTCAAGATCTTACCTTACTCTCTACCAATTCAGCTCGGATATTTGTACAACCAAAGATTTAAATACCATTTTACATTTAACCCTCGATAATTCTGTGCAGTGATTATGTTTCTTAGTCCATATAGGTAATCTTTGAATCTGCTCTACCAGATGAATTAAATAATCAGACTTTATTTATTGGAACTAATCACTCGATGTTTACTCTTAATTTCATAAACAAAACTTAAGCGAGTGCTTCTATATTTAGTCCATGTAAGAAGAATCTTACTTATACAGACTTAAGTATGTTTACTTATGATAAAAATGTGATATCACTTAATACAGCTACATTGATGTCGATTAACAGATTTAAGATTTTGTCCCTGAAATATCATAGGGAATTTGGCTTCAAGATTGAGATTGATAGAGAAATAGAATTTGAGCTTCTGACTAATAGCTTTATCTTGCTTTGTAAAGTTGGAAGCATCTCAGAGACGCCTGTTTAGATAAATGATGAGAATCATGATATATATTGCAAATTCAATAACATATCACAACTTGGCGATAATTAGTTCGATATTATTCTTAGGTCTAATGACTCAAATAGGGATATAATCATTGGCTCAATTAACTAAAATGTAAAGAATATGTACATAGCCCCAAATAGTGCCAAGATAAGACTAATCTAAATTGATTATATGCTACAATACGATACTGATATTTATATTGAAGTTTTTGCAGATAATCAAACATTAAATGTGATGGCTATGAATGATTTAGCTTGCAAAGTTTAGTTTTTAGATACAGTCATTTATATTGATGCCATCCTAGGTCATAGAATGATCTCTTGTCCCATTACGAATTAATATATAAGTACTTTCGATAATTTTCTTGTAGATAAATCCTTCATTAGTGTAAATATTTCTCTGCAAGTTTCAGAAATAGCAGAGTTCTACCTAGAAGATAAGACTTAATTAATAAGACTTTACTAAGCTCTAGACATATTAAGAGTTTACCCTGATGTATTATTTAGAGATTTAACAGGTTAATCGTAAAACATTACACTAATTATAGATAATCCATCTGGCTTTGTTTTCAGACCGAGTACAAGTTGCATGTTAAATAAGCCTAAAACTTAAAACTAACATATCTTAAGCTCTATAGTCATTAATAATACAGCCATAAAATGTATTATTACTAATTAAAAAGACATCCTGACATAAACTGGGACATATAGACTAACTGTAGCTTAGAATAAATATTCATTCTTCAACTCCAGTATACCATTTGAAGTTTATTCTTCAGTTAATATAACTTAGATTTCTCCGTTTAGTATTTATATGAATACCTTATTTGAACATAGTATAGCACTTAAAGGTAGTTTTAAAAGTTTGCATTGGTATTATTAAAAGTACTAGAATCTTGATAGGTTTAGAATTTAACTATCAAATGACATGAATGAAATGAAGTACGATATTATAAAGATAAACTAAGAAGAATTGACATTTTTCATTGCCAATCTGAATTCTATAAAGCTTAATATTCTTCCAGTTGAGACTAAAATTAAGATAAAAGACCTAGTTAATAATATCACCATCTGTGAGTCATATGTACTTTTGCTGATTCGAGATTAAATCTACATTGATGATTATTATCCAAGAATATCATTTTCTGAGTATGATTTATTGAACTTTACTGTCATATTCAAATAGAATTAGCTTGATAAAATTTAATAGCTATACTGTATCTAAAATTCATCATCTTCTACTATAACACTTGCATAATAAACCAAATCAGACACTTATAATTGCCAATTTTATTCCCAGTAGATTTAATAATTTAGCATTGGAGTAAAAGATATTTATTCTGACCTAATAATACCAATCACCTCTCAGATCATAATTAACAACGAGTTACAAATAGAAATTTACTATTCTCATCCAATCAATTGCCCAAGAAGTGGAGGGACAAATGTTCTTATTTTTGGCAAAAATTTCATTTAGACTATACCTTATAACGAAGCTTTGTATTGCAAGTTCGGCTCACAAATAGTATTAGCTACTTAGACTAATGACACTGTACTTACTTGCGTTACTCCTTATTTTGCATAATCTAAAGTTGTGAATTTAGAACTACTATTAAAAGACCCTAAATATCATTATCTGAGAACATAACAACTAAGATTTTATATTGATGAGCCTATAGTTATAGAGAAAGTATTTCCTGACTACTTAGATCTAAGTTAGAGAGCAAGTGAAATACGAGTTTATCTTGCGTCTCCAATTCAAATTCATAAAGATGATGATATACTCTGCCAATTATAAAACATTATACCATAATTTATGGCTATCGTTGTAAAGGGAGAGATTGATAGTAATGGAGATGTAGTAATTTGTAAATTTGAGAACAGAAATATGACTCATTTATTTAAGTACAAAATTTCAGTCTCTAATAATGGCGGAGTAGACTACAGTACTACTTTGTATGATATTTAAGGTTATCCTCCGATTAATATTCTCAATAGTGACAATACATAAACTCTGGTTAGTGGATAATGGAAGGAGGTTAAACTATTAGTGAGCAATTTAAGATTTTTTAATGATTTGATGTGTAAATTGGTGGTAATTGATTAAGACAGTTATTACTAAGGAATAAAAGATGACAAAAACAATATATTGAAGTGTAATATTTCAGTTCCTGAGTATATCAATGATTCCACTTAATTGGAGGGTTACGTTTAAGTTGTAAGCCAAACTCAAAACATCACATCTATAAACTATCTCAACATCAGTATTCAAAAGTTTGATCTTACAATCATAAATATCTACCCTTCAAATTAGATACATCTAATATCAAATGAGCTTTTGAAATTTGAGATTACAGTAATGAAACTAAGCCACTCTCAGCAACTACCTAAAAGCTATTGTGCTTTTGACACTGAATTTTAAGATAGATGGATTTCAAATGCAACATACTTTATTAGTACTAATCTTATTGGCTGTGATATCAGTGTACCAAATAAGACAAATATATAGAGAATTACTTAGCTTTACCTGAGATTAATTCTGAAAGATTAAGCAAGCATCAATGATGAGTATCATATATTGACATTGAATCAGAGACCTTAAATTAATGAGATTTATTAGAACTCACTGGAATGGCTTAGCTAATAAAAATAAAATGCTATTAATGTCTATGGAAATAATTTTAACTCTAACTCTAAGTGTTATTATAAAGTACTTACTAGTAATTAGTATTATCAAATAGAAACAGAGTTTTACAATGTGAGTTATGTAAGATGTCTGTTCAAGAAATAACAAATATTGCAATTCAATAGCAATCCAGCAATTTAAGTTCTAATTTCAAATAACTTAGGATATCAATACTCATTACCTTTTGCATTAAATTTTAAAGAAAATCTTTAAACAATCACTGATGTGACAACATTAAATCCACTAAGTATTTATCCTAAATTCGCACCTTATTAAGGTGGAATTTGGCTTTATATTACATTTCAAAACATAACTTAAATCAAATCAATAGACTAGAGCGTAATTTATTGTGATTTCAGTACAATCGAACAAACCAAACTAAATTTGATAAATAGTACTACTGGTATATGCTAGGTTCCTCCAAGTAAATACATATAGTCAGTATTACTTAGTGTTTCATCAGCTGACTAAAGTCTTTATATTCAAGACAATCTCAAATTTTATTTTACGTATCTGGCTGACTTTGAGTTTTACAATATAGATCCCTATTTCTATATTATTTAAGAAGAGACAATGCCATAGTTTATAGAAATTACTGGCAAAAACTTCAACCAGTCAATGAGTTATATTGTGAATTTAATTTCTATTGAAGACAGAAAAAATTTCACAGTGAATTGCGAATATGTCAGTGCTATCAAACTTAAATTCAGGATTAATGGTATTAATGGAACAAAAAACAGAATATTTAAGATTAATCTAGAGATATCAGGTAATACTTAACTTACAAAGACGATTGATTAATAACTCTACTTAATAAAGAATCCTGGTATAGATTTGATTGATAAGAATACAAAATTTATGCGAGAGCATGCTTCAAATGTTTTCAGCTATATCAATATAGTCGGCACTAACATATATATTCCTGATCTAAAAATAAGCTGCTTGTTCATAATTGGTAATTATGAAACTAATTAGACATACTAGACTTAGACATTATTCTTAGAGACAGACGCTAAAAAGAAAAATTCAACATCAATTATCTAATGCTAAATACCTTTGAGCAGAATCGAAAATGCTGATACCTTTAAATAAGTTTGGCTTTCTATAATCTACGAAGATTAAGTAATGATAAACAAATTAATTGGGATTCCAGTCTTTAATGAATCTAAAGTTATATTCTCTCAAAATACCTTTCAAGTAGGCATAAATTAAACGGTTACAATTAGAGGAAACTACTTTTACCTTAATCTAGTATATGTCTGCACCTATTCAGATAGCTATAAATCAGTTTATGAATTTGCCATCTAGATTAATTCTAATACTTTAGAATGTATTCTTAAACCATAGCATTTGCTAGATGGATCCTCATCAACTTTGCAGGTATTAATACAAAATACAGGTGAAATAATAGGATCTGAGCTAATTACTTTTAAATACTAAAATACTTTGAGACTTTATCAAAGCATTCCTCAAAGTTTGTATCACAATTTAACTAATTAGTATATTGATGTAGTAGGTGATTATTTTACTTCAGATTGTTAATGTGTTTTTGGAAAAGTACAATCACTCTCAAATGTAGTTATTGATTAAAAGAACATGAAATGTTTGGTACCTTCCCCTCAGATAAAAGATAGATATGTTGATAGAAGATCACTAAATGGATTTGTTGTTGATTTATCGATTGTTTGCCCAAAGTAGCACTCTAAATCGAGAGAAAGCTTGAGTTTTTACATAAAATATGGTACTTTAATTACTAATTCGTCAAGATCCTATATAAAGCAAAACTAATTTGACTTGGACCCTTATATATATCTCTTTGGAAAACATTTCAATGCTCATCAAGTATGTGTTATAAAATCAAATGGCACTTAGCTGGAAAGAGCTATGGTGGAATTTATAACAGATGAGCAAATAAGATGCAGAATTGAGGGAATATTTTTCAATAATTAGTTGTAGAAAGCTGACATCTTTGTTAAAGAGTATGATCAAGAAAATAATTCAATAGTATATGAGTCTAATAAGATACCATTAATATATATGCCATAGATTATCATTTGGGCAAATTTTGATCTTTAATTAGAGATATTCTATCTAAAAGATCCAGGGGACGTAGTTAAGTTACATTCTAACATAGAAAGTCACTCTAACTTTAGCTATAAATGTGTTTTTGGTAGCAATGAGTATGTTTCTTAACCTATTTTCATTAATAACACTCTCAGAGGTTGCAACTGGCCTAATATTTTAGAGAACTACTCTACCATATAATTAAAAATTGTTGAGTTGAGTATTGACAACAAAGTTTCGTTTTCAAATTTTATAACTCTAAAACTTCTACCAGTACCAAATCTAATCTCTTTTGATCCAATGTATGTCCCTGCATTTGAAATACAACCTAGGCTTGTTTAAATATTTGGCTAAAATTTCATTAGTGGCTCCACAAAAATATTTATGGAATCTTCATGGAGTACTAATGTGATAGTCTCCTCATCTACAATTGGAGCTTTTTATGTGCCTATGAACATGACTCCCTCTAGTTATTCAATAAGAATTACAAATAATCTTCTTAAGTCTCCAATAAAGAAATACCAAATTATAAGTTTAGAATTTATTAAACTCCCAGAGATATTCAAATTAGTTCCTCCAGAGGTGCCTACTAGTACAAGCCCATAAAAAATAATGGTCTTTGGATAAAATTTCACATATCAAACTAAATGTGTGATCGATGGTGTTCAATCTTTCACGACATATTTAACTTCAACCATAATTGAATGTACAATTCCTGTAGCATTAGCAGGATAAGAGCTCTCAGTTATGGTTCTTTAGCGTAATCTTTACAATAATAGAGAAACAAACTTTAAAGTTAAATACTTTGCCTCTGCTTTTGTTTATGATATCTATCCAAGAAAAGCTATTAGAACTAATGCTGGTACTTAGATATCTATATCCATAGCAAATCTTCCTAAGGTTATTAGCAAAAACAGATAAATACAATACTGTAAATTTGGGCAGTATGTGGTTCAGGCATAATCGATTTATTATGAAAATCTTGAATTAAAAAATACTAATTTCACAAAGTTTATCTGTAAAACTCCTTATGTAGAGACTGCAGGAATAGTAAATGTTGAAATTTTGTCAGAACAAGGTACTTTTACTAGTAGTATTCATAATACTTTTGAGTTTATTGAACCTCCATTCATAACCAAAGTAACTCCTTAAATTGTACCAATGAATATCACAGGTATGCCAATAACATTAACTGGAATTAACTTCAATTCCATATATATTTATCTATGTCAGTATTAAAAGTAATACACCTATCTAAATAGTACAATTGCAGTATTCATTAGCTCTACATCAATTAAATGCACCCTTCCAAGCTAATACTATGTTTCAGATACTGGTTATCTGAATATAAGATTGATAATGAGAGATTAGCTAGGCACATTTGAGTATTTAACACAAGGTATGTTTAGAATATACTTTTACCATCCTTTGGTAATTGAAAAAATTTAACCAGCTAGTGGTCCTTTATCAGGAGGCAATGATGTTTTTATCTATGGAAAATTCTTTGACATTAGTCTTGGTGGAATGTATTGTAAATTTGGCACTTAGAAGGTATCAGCAGTTATTATTTAAACTGATAATTTGATAAAATGTACTGCTCCTTCCTCAAGCCTACTTTTTACAAATTAAATTGGAATCACGATATCTGTTGACGACCTCTACTATTTCTAAGGAGTCAATTTGACAGCTGTACCATATACATATTATCAAAATCCTGTATTTACTTCTCTTGTGCCATTAAGTTAAAGTATTTGGGGTGAATTTCCTATCAAAATAACAGGTGTCAATTTCGTTTACCCATCTCTTGCAGTATGCAGATATTCCTTCTCATCAAGTTCATCTATTGTAGATATAATGGGAAAATCAATAAGTAGCACAGAAATATTATGTTACTCTCCTAAGCACCTTGGTGCTGATTTATAAATAGGAGTCAGTATATCATTTAATTAATGGTAATACTATCCAGTTACGACTATATCTAGCTATTACAAATACAATACAAAAGCAAGAGTATTTGCAATCTCACCTACCTATGGTTTGGCGGACTAGCTTAATTATAACACTACAATAACTGTTACAGGTACTGGTTTTTCAGGAAAGACTATTGCTTCATTTGGAAATTTTAGCTATAGCAAACCAATAAATCTACTCTCTACAACTTAAGCAACAGTAATTTTGCCCCCATTTGTAAATATTTCTTATTACGATAACTCGTCTACTTTCGGAGATAATCGGGCAATTGTTGAGATTGGAGATACCACAGTTGGTTACTCTAAAGATGAAATAGTTTATACTTATCTTAATCATTTTAAGATATTAGAAATGTATCCATTACTGGTTAGTCAATCAGGTCAAGAGATAACATTTACTGGAGATGGATTTTTAAATACACCCACACTTAATTGCAAATTTGGAAGTTATCTTGCTGTCTCTGTTTAGTATGTAAACAGGACTAGAATTAAATGCACGACTCCAAGTTTTTCTGATATAACTAAGGATTATCCAATAATGATATCTTTGAATGGATATGAATATGTGAACTTTACTAGTATAGTTAGCAACAAGACATTTAATTTGACTTTCACTTAACCAATTACAGTTATTTCTATAGATCCTTAAATAGCATTTGACGATCAAACAAACATTAAAGTGGTAATTTAAGCTGATTTACTATACGATCTCACAACTCTTTCGTGTAAACTTCATGATTTTATCACTCAAGGAACTTATGCAAAAGAAAATGGTCTGACATATGTGACTTGCATTATTCCTTCATATCAGTTCTTGATTATAACAGCTACAAGACCTATTTTTAATAGCACAGTAGAAATTGAAGTATCTAATAATGGAATAGATTTTTCTGATTCTAACAAGACATTCAAATTCATCATTGTTGATCAAGTGTAAGGAATAAATCCAAATACAGGACCAGAGGAAGGTGGAACACTAATCAATATTATACTAAAGGATTTACCATATGAGGGCGACGCTTCTAAAATTACACTTGCTTAATGTATTTTCCCAGGCTATGATCCATAAAAGGCTACATACATTAATTCAACCTTGATTTAATGTACCACTCCTAAGCTAATAGATAATATTGATGGAATAATTTCAAATCCTGCATATGCAATCGCTCAAGTAAAATTGAACTTGATTGGTATTGATAGTTCCTATTTCTATTTTGTATACAGTAAAGGATTTCATGTATAAGGGTTTGAGCCACCTAATGCTTATCTTGAACCTGGATCTAACCTTTAAATGCCTATAAACATTGTCGGAGTAAATTTCCTTCCGATAACAGGCTCCTTATACTGTCGACTATATCTTGGCTCTATTGTTTAAGTTGCTGCTACTTATATAAATAATCATACAATTTCCTGTTAAATTCCCTCACTTCCAAGCGGGACTAATTTACCTTATCCAATGAGAATTGAGGTATCTTAAAATGGGGGAATTCAATTTTCTAATGATTTTTAAGAATTTTTATATAGAGCAAAAGACATAATGTCATCTCTTTATCCTGCTAGAGGGTATGTATTAGGAAATACTTATCTGCAAATTGGATTTACATATTTTTATGAGACAACGAATAAAAGATCAGTCTGTAAATTCACTACTCTAGATGATTCTAATTTTATCGTAACAAGAATAATTTCATATAATTCAACTCATATTTTTTGCTATACTCCGCCAGCTTATCTTTTAAATGATAATTTGTTTATTTACGGAGGACAAGCTAAGGTATCAATATCTAGCAATAACCGAGATTTTTCAGCTTAATTATTCTACTTCACATATTTACCTATGGTTAAAATAACTAGCATCTCACCACTTTGGGTTATTAACAGTGAAGTTACTGATATTACAATAATGGGACTACATTTTTATCTATCGGACGAGACTAGAGTTAGATTACGATCATCAGATGGTTTGAGAGAGACTTTAATTAGAAATCCAACTTATATTTCAGATACAATTGTTACATTTAGATTTCCATTTTTAATGTTCTTAAACAAGGACTTTGTTAAGGTTGCCTTGACATTTGATGATTAGAATTATTTTGATGCTGAAGATAGATTGATTGTTTACGAATCTATATAACTCTATAATGCTAAGCCAAAATATCTCTATACAGAGGCTACTTCTGGATTTCGTTCAATATCTGTTATAGTAGCTAATAATTGGAATACTGAAGTATCTAAATTACTCAAATGTAGACTTGACAAGACAATCCCAACACTTGCTTACTTTGTTTCATAATAAGAAATTATTTGTCAGATTCCTAAGAAATCCTCTCCAGGTTTTGCAGAAATTGAGGCTACGATTGATTCAATAAGATATTCACTTAATAGTGTCTTTGTTAAATTCATTGATGAACCTGCTATAACCTCTATAAATGTGACTTCATATTACTATACATAAGATGAAATCGTTTATGTCAAACTCATTGGAACAAACCTTGACAAAAATACGGATAATGGTGGACAGCTTTTTATCAAGGTTGACAATGTTGTCTAAACACTGCCAGTAACATCAGGTTAAACCGAGGTGATATTTTAATTACCTAAGGGGCTAGATTTAGGAATTCATTATGTTTACATTTCTACTGATGGCTCATACTTCAAACCAAATGGAATATCACCTTTCAAGTTTGAAGTTATTCAATGTCCTGACACTTATACTTGTAGTTAATTCTCTGCAACAATATGTCCAGCTGGCTATTATTGTCCAGAGACAAAAACATTTGAAGCTATAAAATGTCCTTCAGGTTAAAAATCTATATCAGGGCAGAGTACTTGTACCTAATGCTTGAGTGAGGAGTTTTGTCCAAGAATAGGAATGATCACACATTTCTAGTGTCCAGCTGGCTATATTTGTACAGGAGAAAATATCATTTCTACAAATCAACTTAAAATATGCCCAGAGGGTTATTACTGCCCATTTGGTGACTTTGATCAAATTGATGAAACAAAAATTGGGGATGCAGGAAATGTAAAAGCTTGCCCTAATGGATTCTGGTGCCCAGAGGGATCAAGGACAGCTATCAAGGATTATGGTAGATTCGACTCACCTCAAGTTTGCAGAGATGGCTAAATTTGTGGTCAACAAGTTGATATGTCAAGTAGCAGAACATTACCTGGAGCTAGAGATCCTGAAGGGATAAGTGTTTGTCCTATTGGGAAATATTGCTCTTAAGGTTTCCCTCATGCTTGTCCAAAAGGATAAAAATGCGACCAGGAAGGTCTTATTGAACCAAATAGATGCTAACCAGGTTAATATTAAAATGAAACAGGTTAAACTCAATGCAACCTATGTCCAGTTGGTTCCTTTTGTCTGGATGATAATATGACCACTCCTTATAGATGTAGATCGGGATATACCTGTTAGTTTGAAGGAAGTCCTTATCCAGCTTAACTTTGCCCTGCAGGCTCTTTTTGTGTAATTTCATCAATCACAAACATTACTAACAACACAGTTCCAGCATAGTTTAGACCTGTATATTGTTATGCAGCTAGTTATTGTCTCTAAGGAGTTTATTCACCTTTGATAAATTCTTCCAACCCATAATCAGCTCAACAATGTTAGGGTGGTACATTTTGTTAAGAAGGTACAAAAGATCCTAACGGAGGCGGAAAATGTCTTGAGGGGTATTATTGTCCTCCGAATTCTTCAGATATGATTCCAACTGATCCAGGATTCTTCTCAGAGGGTAGAGGAAATGAAGCATAAGAACCTTGTAGAGCAGGTACATATTAAGATGAACCAGCTTAAGCTTTTTGTAAGGAATGCCCACTTGGCTATTAATGTCCTAACGTTCAAATGATCAAGCCAGAGAGATGTCCATAAGGCACCTATGCCTAAAAAACTGGATAAACTTAATGTGATAAATGCCCTCAAGGAACCTATTCCAACTAATTTGGATTGATCAATTAAAACTAATGTAAAATATGTGAGCCTAGATATGTCTGTGGTGTTGCTGGAATAAAATCAATGTCTGAGGCAGTCGAGTGTTAAGAAGGATATTAATGCGGATACAGAACAACAACAAATTCTATGTACAATAACTAATGCCCTTAAGGCTACTATTGTGATTCAGGAGCAAGTTCAGTAGAGGATTACTTTCTATGTGAGCCAGGATTTTTCTGCCCTCTAGGCACTAGTAAAACTAAATACAACCAAAATGAATGCCTTCAAGGATACTATTGCCCAAGAGGAACAGCTGGTGAAGTCAATCCTTCAGGTGGTTTTAAAGATGGTGTTTCCTAGGTTGATAAAAATAGACTAGTTACTGCAATCTAATCTCTTATAAGTACTACAAAGTTCCTTATGTAGCAATTCGGAAATGAAACTTAGGTAGCTTATCTAAAAGGTATGAAAAAAGATCTAGCTAACATGACCTTTATGATTTCAAATACTACAAACGAGACATTGAAGCAATCTTACTAGGATAATTATGAATATTTACTCAGCAAAATTGATGATGTTGAATGGTAGCTTAAGAAATATGATGCAAATATTACTTACATAAAAGAGAGATAGGAATATATGCAAAAGATTTTAAATGAACCTGCTTGCTCTTAAAATTCTCCATTGCCAAATGAGCTTATAGTCAAATATTCTTAAAATGGCAAAAATTTGAAATGCCCTTCAGGAACTACTACTCCTGGTAAGTAAGCTTATTGTCTAGGGTAATGTGAAAGAGACTCAAATGTACTTGTTCCTGTGAGTATTATAGATCCTGTTAAGATAGATATAGTAATTTCTTCACTAGCAGAATAAGATAGAGTAAGTATACGTTTTAGAAATATAATTGAAAAATTTGATCATCAGTATAAATTAAATCGATTTCTTACATTTGCTTTTAGAATCTGCAATCAGCAAGCGATGATTCATAGGATCAGGCTAATTTAACTGAAGCTGACTTTAATAACTTTACTAAAAGTAAACTTATAATTTCTTAATATATTAAAAGGTATAAAGTAGGATCTACGAATTTATAATCTACATCCTTTACAATCAGCTAAATGTATTTTTGATTTCAGCTAGCTGCCTGATGAATTTTTATACAATGAGCATTTTGAAATCATCATTATGGATGCTGAAACAAACACAAACATGGATCTGCCTTACTACTTTAGTAATGAGGTATTAGAAAGAATTCTTAAAATGATAATCTATAGAATAAAGACAATACAATTAAAAAAGCTGTATTAGAAATAAAACTATTTAATTGGGAAAAGGACCCAATACAATTCAAAGTGGGCATTTATCTCTATCATGGTCTCTTTTAACCATTCCTCATTCTTCTTTAGAATAAAGTAAATTCAACAATTTAAACTTTCAGGTGACCATTGAGTTTTACAATGCTCATAGATAAGGCATGTTTTCAAATAATACGTGGGGTATACTTATTGCTTAAGTATAATTGAAAGGAATTACTATTCCATACAACTCTCTGTAATTTTATTATTGATATTTTCAAAAATTAAATGAACTTTAGTGATATCGGAAATGAGCCAAAGTTTTATCTTGATATGACAGCCTCAGGGCCTGATATAAATCCTGTTAGGAAAAATTTAGATAAGGATGTGTTCGATAGTACATTTTGGGACAGCAAGCAAATTAATGCTGTGATTATGCCTTGGCTTCCATTTTTCAGTAATTGTGAGGGTTATGATTCTCGAATTGTACTTTATGATCTTTTGGAGTATAATAGCTAATGCAAGCTTCCAAATTACGATGATATTCGTATTGTGAACCCTATTCCATCCTCTGGGTTAGATCCTATTGCAGACTCTTGTAACATAGCTTTAAAATGTATTTATGATGAGCCTCTTGGTTCCACTATATCTACATCTACTCGTTGGTATGCAATTTCAGAACAATCAGATCTTTTCTTTATGACCTAATCTCCGATCAGTGCTGAAAGATTTAGAGAAGATAATGGCAATGGTAAGCTTGAATAATATAATTAATTTAATTTAGAGGACAATCCTTAGACTTCTTACATATCTCTCATTGAAGATGGTAGCGATGAGTTAATTCCTGGTACTTTCTATCCAGAAGCAGGTTCATCTGGAATTCCAACTGTGGTAGAACTTAATCTCTTTTACTATCAAGAATCTAAAGATATCAAGAAAATTTCCAAGATTGAAGTAAACCTAAAGAATTATACAGAACTAAATGTCTCTGAAACAGGTCATTACTAACTCTAAATTAGATATGAAGCACTCTCCTATTTCAACTTGATTAATACTTTCTAGTTCTCAGTGCCTATTTATATATTACTTTTCAGCTTTGTCTCCCTCATTTTAATTCTGGCACTGATAATGTTCTGGCTGATTAATTTACAATTTTCTAAAATCAAGAAACCACCATCTCTAAGATTCAAACACATGGGAAGAGTACTATTTAGGCCACCTGCCATAGGAACAATATTGGCATCAATTCCAGCTATGATTACAGCAGGCCTACTAAACTTTTTGCAAAAATAGACTTGGTTTGACAATATCTATAATGATTGGTCTTATCTTGGGCAATAATTAACAGCTGATGAGCTAGTTAGCTTTCGTAGAGGAAGACTTGGAATTGGCTTTATAATCATAGGCTGTAAATATTTCCAATTATCTTATTATTTTAGTTACATTCTTGCTTTATGGGTCTCATAACATTATTGTAAAGCCAAGTTCAGATGAATAGGACGAGATTATTGGCAATCTAAAGGCTACGAGAGATAAAGAGAAATTTGAGCTTTCAATGGAGGATGATGACTCAGATGCTGGAGGAGCTAAGAATGATGGAGATGATGAGTTAGGTGAGGAAGAAACTAATATAAGAAATGCTCTTGATTGGAAGCGTAGACATTACTTTATCAACTGTTTTTTCATCTCCCTATTTATGATGCTAAAGTTAGAGTTCTCTTATAGCGAGGTGTTTGGCAAAAATATTCTTTACTTTTAGGTTGGGTTCACATTTCTTGATATATTTGTTGAATAATGTAAGTGTTTCTAAATCTTCACCTTATTTATAGTCATTATGAGAATTATAATGGGAGAAGCACTGCTTACTACACCTTTACTAGGGTGCTTTGTTGTCATGGAATTTATCATGACTATGGGAGCGAATGATTTCTAAAGCTTTATTATTTCGTACTTTATAGAAACTGGATTAGTTGTGGTCTCAAGAACCTATGTTGGTCCTTTAGTTGAGAATCTTGAGTTTTAAGTGCAAAAGTTGGTTATCAGAATGAGTTAGAAATCAAAAGTAGTTGAAAACATATTCAGATCTGTTTTAAGGAGATAACTGAAGTAATATCTATATCAATACCTAACCCCTTTTTAGTATCCAAATGCAACTAATTAATCTGACAGAATATCACACATCAGAGAAAGGTTAAAAGAAATTAGGCATACTTGAAAAAGGAGAGGGTATGGAACATTTACTTGGAAGTGTGCAGACTTATGCTTGTAATACATAATCACTCTTCTTAACTCCTCTTGTACTAACATATGTTATTTTGTTTGCTAATGAAACTAAAATACCCAAAGGATATTCAATTAGGCAGACTGATTTGAACTACTATCTTATCTTTTCAATTATCATTATCATTCCTCAAATGGTAATAGATGTTTTCCTACTTCATATTCTAGAAATTTTGCATGGATATAAACTTTATGATTATTTCAGTTACTGTGATTACAAATTTAGACATAGATAAAACAAGTGGGTAGCTCATGGAAAGATGGATAAGTCTATTATTCATTCTTGGAGATCTTTGGATAATCTGAGCTTTTCATCACAATATTATTACATTGTTTCTTTAACGACATGGGGAGTAATATTCTTATGTTTTGGATTCACTACTATGATGAGAAATACTTATAATCCATTTGCTGATCCTGTATTGTTAGCTTATTTCTCGATGGTAGTTGGAGCAGCGATCTTTTTGAAACCTATCCTTAATCTCTTATCAAGTTATATAAAACTCTGGGAAATTAGCTCTATTGATCATCTGAAGATAGATATTGCTCAAGTAAACAGGCTCGATAAGGATAACAATATGAAAAGACTGATAAAAAATATCCAAACAAATCCATTCAGGCATAAATTCATGAGAAATAACAGAGAATGGATTATTCATAATATAGCTGTTATTCTAGGTGGAAAGAACTATATGAACTAGCCAGGGCCGGAATATGAATTCCTTAAAAATATCTATCAAAGGGCTGTCAATGCTGAATCCATAGATGCCAAGCTAAAAGTTGAATAAGATAGAATAGCCTAGGATTTGGCAATGATGCCCTACAATAAAAGACAGGAAGGCGCTGAAGGCTAGGATATCATAGTTTCAGATGATTCAATATCTGATCTTCCTGTGTATAACTGGGAGATACCAATTTAAATAACCTATGATCATGTATAGAGGATGGCTAATATGTGGCTAGATTATGCTAGATAAAATATGAGATTGAAAGAAATTGTAAGTGACATCGTATTTAAGAAACTAAGGTCTAAATGCTAGAGGTGCAAGTCCTAATTCCGTCTTTAAGTCATTTAAAAAGTCAACTTTTCCGACTTGGTAAAAAAGTTTAGATATCAGATGGTTGGATTGCCTTTCACCAAAATGAGATGGAGGAGATTCTATGCTAGACATTAATTATTTGTTACTCTTTGTATGGAATGTGCTTATATTGATAATTTGAAGGCCTAAACATTAAAGAAGAAAGACAATGAGCTCTTCAACTTGATCACTGAAAATGCCATGAAAAATGTAGGAGCTCATGATATGATAGTCAAGAGAAACATTCAGAAGAAGCATGTTAGAAGAGTTATAAAGAAATGGATCTAGATTGCTAAGAGTAACTTGCTTCATAATGTCAAAAAGAAGGCTGAAGCTGCTGATGACATCGTCTTTGAAGATGAATTTGCAGCAATTTGATTATTAACAACTAATATTGATTTCATAAATAATATTTTATTAAAAGATTTAACGTTCACTTTCAATATTCAATCAAAAATAAAAAGAAAAGGCTTATTAAAAAAACTAAATATCCATGCTTGTTACGTTGTCTATTATTTATAATTTTGCTGACATAAAATTTTCCAGCTATAATAAATTTTCATGTCTGACAAAACTTACTAGTTAACATTCGACTTTTTTAGTTTTGGATAATTTTAGGCATCTTACAATCCAAACTTAGTTTTTTAACATTCTAGCTGATAGGTGATAATACAATATTTTTCTGATATTCAGGAATTACCTCAACTTTAGGGGAGAATTCATTCCTAGGAAAGGATATTAGTTGTTTTTATTTATACTAAAGTTCTCTTTAATCTATGTTTTTCACAAGATTTTTATTAACATTAGACTATCCTCTCTTACGCCATAACTTACCCATTAGTTACGATGATTTTTTGTAAAGATTAATTTGATGTTCTGATACTGGGTTAAAGTTATATATTTTATCATCCTTGTTATAACTTGATTCAAATGAAAATGTTGAATTCAGATTAATCTTATTTCTTGGCATTGAGCATCTCCTGTTTTTAGGATTAAACTCAAACTCTTGTGCACTTACATCTATCTGTTTCAGCATTTCATTTTTGAAGAATATTTTACTCTAAGACTTTTCAAATTCTTCTTAAATTTTCCGTTTTACAATAATCTAATCCTCATCCCTGATGAAATTCGCTATTGATTTCTATCTAACTTCACTAATATGGATTTAAGGTGTATGTATTATCTAATCTTGTTTTGGAGCTAAAACAGAGGAAAATCGATTATTTGAATCAGAAGTATTCTTAAACTTTGCGTAAAATGATAAATCTTTTGATTCTAGTCTCTTGAGATATGAGTTTGAGAATTTATTTATATCTTGCAATTTTACTGGAGACTTAAAGTTATACTTTTTGATAGTTTCATCATGCTTGATTGGAGTAAACTATAGAATAGTATTTTCCTTTGACTGATTTAGGAATGATTTATTTTGAAGGTTTGGGATAATTATTCAAGGTTCCTTTTGTGTTTTTATATTTTAATTTGAGTCATCAAATGTTGAAGCTGTTATATCGTGAAATAAAGCTGCACTGCAATTAAACTTTCTTTATCTTTTTTTAATTAGGAATATTTTTTTCATTAGAAATATTTCTTGACTTAGCTCATCAATCTATGGAGGTTCTTATGAGAAAAGCTCATAGTTATGCTAGCTGATGCATTAAAACTCATTATTTTAAATTTTCTGAAGAGTAGAATCTCTTCGGCTCTTTCTCATTATTAAAATATAATTAATCACAGAATTAATAATAGCTTAAGCCTAAATGCTAGATTTCATACTCTTCTAAAATTCTTTATCATTAGGTACTGGGGTTTTGGGGTTTTGGGGAGATCGGAA
>CCKQ01000622.1:0-19143 GCA_000751175.1 Stylonychia lemnae
CCCCAAAACCCCAAAACCCCAAAACCCCATAATTCAAAATTGAAGGAATTTAAAAGTAATTGTAATGAAAATTTGAATTATTAAATTAAGTTTATCAATTAAATTATTATAATTATTATTGTTTAAATTTGAATCAGAATTTGTTAGTGAAAGAAGCCAAAATTGGGAATTTCTTATTTAAGCTTGGATACTCTTTCATCATATCTTTGATTGTTTTATGAGCTCCTTCTTGCATCATTGCGTATATCAAGTCATCTTCATTACTTTCCAAAATGATGCTGAATAGAAGCAGTGATGTTGATTCCTCAGTCGAAATCCTACCTTGTCTCAGCAAAGTGACCTCATTTCTTATCAAGAAATGTCTTCTTGCATACATTATTACTTCTGTGAAAACAGCTGGTGCTCTCTATTTCTGCATTAAAGTTGTGTTGATGATTGAAATTCCTTCTAGTCTAATGGGGAAGGTTTTTCTAAAAGCTAAGAATTCTAAGTCAATTTTAGAGAATTGAATGTTGAATTCTCTAAAATCTTGGATGTAATCTGAAAATAGCTTCTCAATAAAGTTAGACTTAATGAACTGATGCTTCAGGGTATGCTCGTCATTAGTTAAAAGATATTCGAATGTGTTTAATCTGATTTCATTTTTCTTCACATAGGTATCAATCAATACCATACTCTCAATCTTATTATCAATACAGTGTCTAATGAAATCGTATTCAAGAATTAGCTACTCTCCAAAGACAAATCCGAAATCAGCTTCCGAGAGAAGTTAGTTAGTGAAGGGTGAGTTCTTTCTTACTAGTTAATACAATATATTTTAAAGAATAGCACCGATTTCAGTGAATGGGAACATATCGTATTTTCTTTGCTTCTGGATTTCTTTATTGATCTTAGAGTTGTGTGCTAGATCCTCAAGTGGGACTTCATGAGTGCCCTGTGGATGTCTAAATGCGGTTAAGCTGTAATTACATCTGTCAATTATGAAATCAAGATTATATTTTCCGTTTTATTCATTAAATATAAAATGCTCTTGTCCTCGAACACAGAGCCAATCAATCAGCTAGAGTCCTGCTTTAATTAATATCAGGTAGTCTGCTCTCTTTTCAGGGGAATAGGGGAAATCTTCCCACACAATTCTGATAACTCTGATAATGAGATTAATGCATCTTTGTAGTGCTTTAATTCTAGTTAGTTCAGGTATTTGACTCTCATTATAGAAATGCTTGATCCAACATCTTAAGTCTTTTAGCACTGATATATAGTCCTCAATGATGATCATCTCCGGTGTTAGTTCTTACATTTGATTGAATTCATCCACAAATGATACAATCTCTGGAAGATTTATTAGCTTTGGAATGAATAGTGACTGCTCTTTTAGTAAAGTTGAGGATGCTCCGATGCAGCTTAGATCTCTAATGATTGTTGGTCTTCTTTGTTCAAACATGTACTTAAATAGATCAACTACTTTATCTTAAAGGATAAGCTATTGCCTCATTTAGGCAGATAATCCTGTAGTTGAAATTTTAGCAGATTGAATCTTTGAGTTTTGCATTAGCATTCTTAAAAGTGACATGTAGGTGTCACAAGCAGGAGAATTTATTGCAATCATAACCTTTTCATTTCCACAGAAAAGGTTAAATAGAATCTTGATAATAGTTTCTTTGTTAGTGAAGCTCTCTGTTTGACTTTTCAATAATCTAATGAGTGGTGCAATAAAAACAGGTGATTCAAAGCAAATAGCCATTTCTCTTAGGAACCTTTTATTGGATAAGAAATTCAGATTCGGCAAGTCTAAAGCAAAATTGATATACTTTTCGTTCTCATTTTTTTCTATCAAAGCAGTTGTTCTCTTGATATAATTTGACATAATATCTGCTTAAGATTACTGACTTTGGCCTCTCTTTTTCTTAGAATTTGTTTTCTCTTCCTCATTCTTGATGATCTCTTCTTGCTAAGATACCAAACTTATCGTCTTATGATGATCAAAAGCTGTTCTTCTATGGACTCTCTTTGACAACTCAAGTTTAAGATTTGCTGCACTTTTACCAAGTATTTCAAAGTCATCATCCTACAGTCCTTTAGAAATTTCATAGAATATAAGCAAGCATTCATGTCTTACTTCGCTGTCATGATCTTGGAGGAAATGAATAATGTGTTTGGGGACTCTCATATCAAGACAAGCCTTGATCTTATCAGAGCTGCCTGTTTGGAACACTGATCTTATCACTGCAAGTGCACATCTTTTGCCTGCTTTCTCTAATTCAGGGCTGTACAGTCTTGCCAAGCACTCAGTAAGAGGGATTAATTCATTGTAATAGAGTGCAGTTCTATTCATAGGAATCAAGAAACTCAGGCACAACTGATTCATTGAGTGTGAAAATACTTTAGATGGCTCAAATGAGTTAGTAATATTCGTTATGTAGTCATTAATAACTGGATAGCAACTTTGTCCCATTCCAGATTCTGTAATTGCGTCTTTGTAGATCTTTAAAGCTTCTTGATGAATTTCAGTACTCCAATGATTTGATTTGTCTAGGAATGTCTTATTTTTCTATTCAGTATGCCATTACTTATCTGTGTTGTCAGATTTAAATTTATCATTTAATTCATTTTCTCTTCTGAAGAAGGATCTACCTCTTAAATAGTCCTTCAATGTACTATCGATGCCAGATGTCTTTCTTAGAACGAAGTCCGAGCCTAGCTCATGTTCTTCACCAGCATAGAATTTAACGATGTACTCCAACACTTCTTTAACAAATGGAGACATTGGTGTGCTATAAGAATGCATTTCATAGACTAAAGTCCTCAATAGTGTAACCATCTTTTGAAGAATATTGTTTTGCAATCTTTCTGTCTACTTCTTTTATAAATTTGACTAGTTCATTGCTTAAAATGTTGAAGCTCTATCAGTATATTGATCTCCTTCAAATTTAACTGACTTTCTTTTGCTTGACATTGATAGAGTGGCTGCACTTTGTTGATTTTTAATTATACTCTAAGTTTCTTTTCCTATCTCCTGAAGTCTTTTACTCTTCCACTCATTGAAAGATTTTGTGTATCTTAAAGTCAAGAAAATAAGCATATCAATAACTCTATCTTCGATAATTTAAGCAGCTAATGGGCTGTTTGGTGAAACTCTAAGCTAAGAGTAATCTTTACCCTTGAATTGAGATTTTATATTGCTATTTATTAGACTTTTACGCTTCTCATTTTCAGTCAATACTGAATTTATTTAATCGATAGGTAAGGAGGATAAGTGACCTATACATTCTTCAGTTTACAAGAACAATTTCATAATTTCGCCCTCCAAGTTGAAAAGGTTAAATGGATTTTTTATAGCCACTGCACATATAGATCTTAGTGGGGCTGTTATTCTTAGACTTACGCTACTTTGAGGAGATCTATAGAGGATTACGTTTTGTGAGAATCTGATAGCGTTTGTCATCTCATAGGTATCCAGTTAAAATAGTGGAGATTTCAGCATTCCTTAGATAGTTGGTCTCTTTTTAGGATCAATATCTAAACAACTTGCGATTAGGTCAAGAATCAAACCTAGCTCATTCTTTCTCTCAAGTACTTCGTATTTAGCGAAAGCTTAGAATACTTTCCTTCTAACTTCTTGATTAGAATGAGACATACCTGGGAATCTAGGAGCTTAATCTGACAGCATATTTGGATTGCTATTTTCTTTAATCTCCTAAGCAATGTTTTTGAATTAGAATTTCTTAGATTGACCACTCTCAAATAAACTACTGCAAGATAGGTTTTTAATACATTTCATAACATTGTCAAAATTAAGGCTAGTTTTCTTTTCCATTAAAGAACCTGGTAAATCTAAATCTTTGTTTAGTTCAGATTCCTCCATATTGAAAGGATTATCGAAATCAACTGAGAAAGGATCGTATAAGAAGTTGGTCTGAGAAGGAGGAATGAAAGGTAGCGTAGCAAGCTCAATATCATGGCCATGCTTACTCTTATACCATGTTCTATAAATATTGTAAAAGCTAACTGGCTTTTGGCCTAAAAGTACGCAATACATGATCATTCCAAAAGACCATACATCCAAAGCAGAGGTATGATCAGTAAATTTAGAAAATAGAATCTCAGGTGAAATAAATGGATTATCTAGAGCCCTATTTGAGAAAGACTTCTAAGCCTCAGTCTTCTTGGATGATGAGATACCTCCTCCATGACCAGGAGATATAGTCGAGCTCTGACCACCGTTATATCTTTCATCATTACTATTATTTTCAAGAGTTAAGTAAATATCAGGACATTCTTTCAAATATCCAAGGTTGTTTACTTTTCCCACTCCTCGTACATGTCCTAATTTCATTGTTTGACCATCTCTTGATATGTATACTTGTTTTAGATCTAGAGACCTGCAGACAATGCTCACTTCGTGCAACTTCTCAATAATTTGTAAGAGCTTCTTTGCCCAATATCTTATGATAAACAAAGGTGCATCTGTGTGGTAGAATAATGGAATGTTCAAGATTCCACCATTTCTCTCTACGAATTCCTCCAATGAAATCCATTGATCTTCATCTACCAGTTCATTCACAACATATATCTCTTTGTCACTCGAAGCTAAACCAATCTTTTTCTCGAATTTTCCTACATTTGGGAATATATCCATTTTCGAAGGGTCCAGTATATCCTCATCTTCTTCAAATTGTTGTCCCATTAAATATCTGTGGACTTAAAGCTCAAGTTAAAGATGTTTCTTGTAGGTTTTACCATCACTGCTTACGTAATTTAGATCATCATTAGGGAATATGAGAACTTCTACTTTTTTCCTTGAGCTATCACTCATTAATCCATAATATCTTTAGGCTCCACTTGGTAGGAAATTGAGAGTAGCGAAATCAATATCAAAAGCAGAATTTTCTATTGTTGGTACTTGAATACTGGCTAGAACTCCAGCATTCTAATCATTAGTAATAGTATTAATGTTATAGGTTGGATCTAAGACGCATAATTAGGCTTCCTCCTTCATAAGTCTATTTGCTTCTCCTGCTAGTAGAACTAATGATGATTCAAACAGCTCATTAAGCTTGACTGACTTCTTATGCAGCTTCTCAACAGTCTTTTAGTTCGAAAGCATGTTGAGTCCTCTTAGATTAATCTCAAATACATGTCTTTAGAGATATGATGATTTCTCCTCAAATTATGAGATTATTTCTACTAATCTTGAAAAGCCATCGTACTTTTCCACTATATAAACGAATAAGTCTTCATCAATCAAAATAGCTGTGGTGTTATTTCCCTTTTGAATACTATCTTTGTCTATGTACTAGTAATTTCTAAGGAATTTTGATAGTTTGCTAATTGATATAACTGGAAGTGATTTCTTCTCATCAATAAGAATATGCAGAATTCTTTCTATTTAAAACTTCTTTAGTTAAACATCTTTTACTGATAACAATGAATACCTGAATTCTTGTGGCGTTAGATGATTATCATGATCACCATCGAATTTCTTGAAATAATCTTCAAACGGTTTTTTATTCAGGTAGGACTTCAGTGTTCTGATTACTAACTCTAGTCCTTTATCTCTCCAGACAAATGGTTCGACTTTTTTAACTAGACTTTAATTTTAGATTTACTAATAGTTATTCTCGAGTCCCATATTAAATCCAAGACTTTTCACATGATCTCTAAGTTCCTTGTATGATATTCTTCCATCAAAATTTTCATCCATTTATCTCATTAGTTCATAAACTTATGCCTCAGATATAGTAAATCCAAGTCTCTCTAATAAATTTTGGAATTCATCACATTCAATATATCCATTCTAGTTAGTATCAATTTAATCAAAGACTTCTGCCAATGACAATGATTTTTAGTGTAGGACCTTCATTAGATGATCAAAAATCTCGTATTAATAATTCATAGCAGATTTCTCTTTTTCAATCTCTTTTTGTCTCATATCATAATCTTCGTTATAAAATTGCTCGAATTCTTTATACTTAACTAGTCCATCTTTATCTCTGTCTATCTCTTTAAAGAGTCTTAAAATCTCATCTCTCTTAAGGGTGATATCGAAATTCAAAGGCAGGTAATTTTGGAAATCCTTAAGCGTCAGGAATCCAATTCCCTTATCAAGCTGTTTAAATGCAGTCTGAGAATTATATTATAGCTTGATTTTCTTTTGAATAGCATTAAACATTCTTACTCTCTTTATTCTCTCACTCAAGCCATCAACTTTAGCTCCAGAGTGCTACTTGTTAGGATTATTTGCCTTATTGTCATCTTAACTAAATACATCCTCATAGGTATATGCACTCCAAAATTGCTTCACAAATTATTGCTGAGTAATATATCCTTTGCCCTCTTCATCTAATCTTTGAAGGAAGACTTTCAATTCTTTGTCATTTATATCTAATTAGAATCTAATAATAGCATTTTTGAGTTCTTCCATAGAAATGGTCTGGGAATTATCTTCATCTATCAAGTTGAAGCACTTGTGAATGGTGAGATTATTTTTCCTCAGATACTCTCCAATCTTTTTGAAGATTCTTCTTTGCCACTCAACAGTGTAGAATGTTTCTAAATCAATATAGAGTAAAATTTAAGTTACCATGAGCATAAAGTTATTATTAGACTCCTTCAAAAGCTTGATCTAACTTCTCATAATCAAACTTATAGATGCAATCATTTAGACTGAACACTGTGTTCAAGAGAGTTTTTTCATCTTCATCAAGTTGCACTCCATATTTTTGCAAATGCTAGAAAAATAGTCGTTTACTTAACCCAACTAATTAGCCTCTCGACTATTTTTTCATTCTTGATTGCATGCCTTCAGTCAAATGCATTTATCTTTATTCATCTTCAAGAAGTAATTCATTAATTTCAGCAACCTCATCAAAGAATTTATCACAATCAATAGCAAGTTCATTGATAACTCTTTATAAAATTGGTTGAATTTACATGTAAGCATATATGCCTCCCCCAGTCTAATTATTCATTATCTCCTGAAGGGCTTTAGCAAATTCAATCACACTTAATTTTCCAGTGTTTTTATCATCAAAGAAGTTCATCAATAGTCTAGCCTCATCAAGCTAAACTCCTCCTTCTAGAGTCTTGAGAGTTGAAGCAAACTCTGCTCTTGAAATGAACCCAGTTCTCGCTGAATCAAAGATAGAAAGTACCTACCTCATTGAGTATCTTTTAGCTTGTATTGCATCAGTTATTTTCTTTAGAATGTTAAAGACTTATTGCTTTATCGATGAACCTTTTTTGGTTTGTTAAACTCCAGAATTTAGTGCTTATTCAAGCTTTGAACCACCTCCAATTTTATTAATCACAAATGATATTCCATCTACAAATTGTAGTTTTGTTATAACATTATCATTTTTATCATCTAGATAATTGAAGAATTCAATAAGATCTTCTATTGAGATTCCAAGACTCATTCCTTACATGCATTTAATGAATATATCCTTTGATATCTTTCCATCTCTCTCTTTATCGAAAATGTCAAAAACTTTCTCTATAGTCATTTCATAAACACTCACCATTTTGTTCAAATTTTAGCAGCATTAGGCTATAAGAGGGTCTACAAATCCTTTGTCAAAGAAAGCGACATTAATTCTTTTCCTCGTCATGAAGTCCAGGAATTCTTTAAATGAGCATTCATACCTTCCTGCTTGAGATTTTCTAACATCATTTAGCACTTTTTCGGCTTCATGTTGAGTTAATATTATTTATAGTTTTTCGAAGATCTACTGGATACCTTTGTTATTTGCAAATTAGTTTGGCATATATTTGAGAACATCGAATATGATAGATTCAAAAGTAGTATTTTTCTTCTCAAGTTTATCTTTAACAACTTCATATAAGTCATCAAGTTCTTATCTTGTTTTCAGTTCTTCCCCTTCAAGTTTGGCATTCTTCTCATCCTCATCATCAACATGTTCCTCTTCATTTTCAAGGAGACTTGATATTGATTTAACTTCCTCTAGTCTAACTCTGCCATTCTTTCCCCTATCTATGATATCAAAAGTACGTTTTAGTTCTTTCTTAGGTATAGAAAGGCCTACAAATTCATTTAGTAAGGCAAACTCTTCAAAACTCAGAGAGCCTTTCTATTCTCTATCATGCTCTTAGAAGACTCTTTCAATTGGAATAGCTTCTTTATCGAGAGCCTAATTAAAGTGGGTAATCCACTCTTGAATAACTAATTTTTCATATGACTTTTCTAGTTCAAGCTTTTTAGCTCCCTAAACAACCACTCTCTCAAAATCAACTGCTGATATCGCATTATCTTTTCCTTCAAACTAGATAGAAGTGATCAGTTTTTCTATTTCATCTTAGGTAAGACCAGCCCTCAACTTTTTCAATCCAGCCTTCAATTCCTTTGCCTGAAGTCTGCCTTGTAAACTCTTTGTTCCTTTTTCTCTCCATTGAGTAAATAATCTTTTGTAGCTCAGGTTCTTTTGCAATACTACTCCATGAATCTTAATGAATGATTGGAACTATATATAATTTTTAATAATATAAGATATTTACGATCCAGTTTTCATCTCGCTTTACTAGAACGGCGTCATGAAGTTATTTGAATGTGAATCGAGTAGTAGCCTTTTGAACTTTTCTATCAATTTATTGTTTTTGTTGGTCATTGCTATCTGTGCCTTTTGTTCCTACTTAGCATACATAATCGAAAATCTTGACCAATTCATCTTCATTAAACTCTAATCCCATCATCAATGATTCATTAATGAAATCATGCTTAAAGACAAATTTGTGACTATATTTGTTTAAATATTGTGAAACTTACTCGTCAGGGTCATACTATTTATATGCTTTTTCTACTGAAATGTTTTTCTTTTTTAGTTACTGTCTAAATTTGTTGACTAGATTATTCGTATTATCAACAGATTTCTAGAATCTCAAGCATCCAGAAACAATGAAAGCATTTAGCAGCTCGAAATAGCTAAGACAATCAATCTCAATAGAATCTAAATCTCTTTGACTTTCTTGTCCACTTCTTCTTGATCTTCTTGATGAGAGTATATCTTAGTCTTTCTTTTGTTGAATATTTAACTTTTTCACTGGTTTCTTGATCATCTTCCATAAGTTATCGAATTCTCTAGTTGTAATGCTTATTCCAAAAGCTTAAAGCCCTGTTTTGAATTCAATTTTACTAATCTTGCCACTGAAATTCACATCAAGATTTATAAAGAATTCAAAAGTACTTAGTTTTCTTGTACTGATCAAAGCAGTTACTTTTTGAAGAATCTCATGATTTTTCTTCAGACTAATTCCAAGTATTTTTTCTATTTTAGATTATAGGTTCTAAGAATATATGACGTAGTCTATTCTTTCATCAGTCTCTCTTTAACCTCCTGCCTCAAGAAGAATCTTAATGTGTGGTTCTGGATGCAAGATTCCAAGCTTTTTAAAACCTCTAATTATATCATGCACTTAGATAGTTCCTGAATGATCATAGTCATAGTTAGAGAATATTTCGTATAATGAATCTGAATTGACTTCTAAGAGACTTTTTATTTTATGGAAAATAATATCTTTAGCCATTTCTTAGGCTTGCTTAGATTTCTTCTGTATATGGATGTCCATCCTTGAAATAAATTCATCATAAGAAATTTGTCCATTTCTATCAGTATCAACCAGTTTCATTAGATCATCAATTTCATCATAAGAGAGACCTAAATTTAGAGTTATCCATCCTTATCTGAATTCTCTTCTTGAAATAGTTCCATCTCCATTTCTATCAAACAAAGCAAATGCTCTTCTAAGGTTAAAGTTTTGAAGATAGAATACTGTAGCAACCTTTTCCAAAATGTCATTTAGTCTTTTAATTCTTAAATCCTCAGTTTCGAATTTAAGACAAAACTTTTGCAAATCAACCTTTCCAATTTATTGAGGGTCTGCAATTCTTCTAAGAATTCTATGTTCTTAAACTGTCAAGGGCAAGTTCAGGCTATTTACTGATTTCTTAAACTAACTGATTGTTATGATAGATTTTCCTGGATTCAATGGATCGTAATGTTGTTAGAAGCAATCAAAGAAAGTTACTTCTCTTTCAACAAATATTTCTATAATCTTGTTGATAAGTTGCTGTTCTCTTGCCTTTTGAAGTGGATCCATCTTTTAACTAATCATCTCTTGCTACTCCTTTTCTCTTTTATCAAGTTCTCTTCTAAACTTAGTCATCTCATCTTCAAACATATCGTACTCAGCTTATTTTTTTCTTTGTTCATCATCTTCTTTTCTCATATGTTTAACAACAGGTTCAAGTGACTTCATCAGGCTGAAGAATTGAATCAAATCAGATCTGACATTGATTATATGATGACTATCTGACTACTATCCAGATGTTACTCTTTTACTACCTTTGATTGCATAAGAAGTCAAAACATCAATCTCAAATTCAGAGAACTAGAGTTTAGCATCTCTTACTAAATCTTAGAACTACTCTCCTGTCAATACACCTGAATGCGATCCATCTTTTCCATATTCAGATATCAAAGAGTCCTTTAATATATCAATGTTACCACTCAATCTGTCTAAAATGTAGTATCTTCCCATTAGTGATCTGGATGCAACTATCCACTTGTTGATATCGAATTGAGGTGATAATTCTTTTGCAAAGACTACTTGGTTAGCGAATTCCATGGCGCTAATAAAACCATCTCTATTCTCATCAGCAAAATTAATAAGTAGCTTGAATTCTACATCTGTCATAACGAACCCTACCATTTAGAATAATTTTCTCATGTCATCATATGTTATTGCACCATTTTTAGCGAATATGTTAAAAAGCTTCATTACATCATCAAGCCCTTACTATTTCAAGTTTGTAGAAATTCTAGTGACGAGGTCTTCGAAATCTTGAATCTAATAAGTAGATTTCTTGTCAAGCTTGATTTCCTGCATGTACTCTCCATAAATATCTACGCTATTAGGATTCCCAAAGGCATTCTTCTCTGCTCTTCTTTCCATAAATATCCTTACAAATTCATCATAATCCACACAATCATCAGTGTTTATTGATTCCAGTTCAAATTAGAGGCCAATTAAAGTATCTGGGTCAAATATATCAGGGTAATTATGCTTAAGAACATTGATGAAATGGTATATTTTAATTCTTCCAGTTCCAGATGGATCAAACTATTTGAATCTCTCAATAAAATCAGAGAGTAAGACTTTTCCATGTAAATTTTTGAGTCTCATTTATACCTTATCAAAATAGTCTGTTTTTCTGAGATCTCTAATTGTTTCAACTTCATCAATCTAACTATGATTGCTATCATCTAATGATCTATTTAGAGTGCTCGTTGCCATGTTATAAGTTTGCTAGACGCAGTTCTTCATTCTTGTTATAATGTCTTCAATATGAACTTTGTCATTCTTTGTAAACTCATTGAGGAAAATGTCCTGATTGATATAGTTGACTCCAAATTTATTCAAAACTTGTCTCAAATCAGCTATCTCGATATATTTTTCTTCATCTCTTCTTCCTTTTAATTCTGCAGTCGAGTCAACATAAGATCTGAACACGTTTTCATTCCTGAGTAGTTTTGAGCAGATAACAGGCAGAATAGCTTTGTTTGGAGAATGGAATGCAGTCTAAACTCTTCTTAGGTGATGAATCCAAGAGTTTAGGTAGATTACACTCTAGTTTTTCTGATTGAGAGCTAAGAAGTTAGCAAGTCTCCTAATTTAATCTCTAGATACAGATCTTGATTCTAATTGCTCAACTCTGGCACAGAATTCTTAAGCCACTAGCTATTGAGCGAATCTAGTGTAATGCTATGTTAAATCAATTGCTGTTTCTTTTATTTTCTTCTGCAAAAGCATTGTGTCATCCGCACTGCTTTTATCTAAAACTTTTGAAGGGGAGCTTGCTCTCTTACCTTTGACTTAGTCAGCAGAATTTTCTGCAAAAATAATGCTAAAGTCTAAACCTTTGTAGATTAAAGCAGCTTTTATATTTTGGAGAGTTTGGTCTATTTCAGTCAATTCATGAATCTCTGTATTATTGAATAGCTTGTTAATGAAATAGGTGATTGATAGCACTTTCAAGTCATCGTTAGTAACATCACCTTCATTTTACACTGTGTTGTATTTCTCAGCGACTACTTCAAAGAGGAATTCTAGGACATCTCTGTCTTCCTTGATTCCTGCTTTCAAAAATGCTTCAATAAACTGCTCTTTATTAATATAACCATCACCTTAGGAATCAACTGAAACAAGTGATTGCTGCAAGGCAAGTTTCTTATTTGGGAACACTTTACCTCTTAGATCTGCAAGGATCTACTTTGGTCTGTTAAGGGTTGTAAGATTATAGAAGTGAATTTCCTCTCTATAGTAATTTTGAATTAGTTGAATCTGTATAATTCCAGTGAAGAATGGATCAAGTTCATTTAAAACAGAATCTATCTCTTCGTCTGAAAACTTTTAGTTTTGCTGCACTTATTCATTGAAATAGGAAATAAATCTCTCTCTTGTGCAGAAATCATTTGTTTTGCTTTTGCTGCTAGAAAATGAGTCTCTTTCAAGATATGAGATATTCAGGCCGAAGCTCTTAACATGATTAGCGAACTTCTATACAGCTGCCTTTGGCCATCTCTTTGTCCCTCGTAAGAATTCTCTTGAGTGTTTTCTCTGGAATTCATCAATTGACTTCTCAAATTCAATTTGAGTTGTTCTCAAAGGATGGATCTGCATGAACTTTTACAGATAGAAGAAAGTCTCTGAAACAGAGAGCTTATCCGAGCAGCCAGATATAGCTAGGAAGTTTTCGAATTTTGTTCTATTAGGTAGTTTGAGTATAATTTTGTAGATTTCCCTTAACGGCTCTGGATTGACATACTTAAGGTCTTTTCTCTTAAGAATTGCTTCCAGGAATAACTTCCTAATGTGAGAAATATAGGAATTTTGCAACTGAACTTAAGAGTAAATCTTCTCTATTTTGTGAGGAAGATTGTGCTAGAATGCTGTTATGATTCTCTTTCTTCTTGTTGAGACTAAATCTTCACACTCCTTCATCACATAGGGAGGAATAATGTCATCATGATGCACAGCTGGAACTTCAATCTTGACTCTTTCAATTCCATAGCCTGAAATGAAACCAATCTAGGTGTTTTTGCGTCCCTAATAGGAAGGCCTACCCAATTTGAGGCAGACTAACCATTCAATGCAGGACTTGAATTCTGGGTTATTGTTGTCGAGGGTGATATTTTATAGATTAAGACATCTGAGTGAATAACATGAAGTATCTTGACCAGTATAAATTCTTTTAACTTCTTTAAAAGTTACATTAGCTTTTGTATTCTCATTTATCAAAGGCTTGTAATATCCAGGTCTTTGTTGAGAATGTGGAATGTTATTTGGATCTGTTAATTAGTAGCTTGTAGTCACTGGATCAAAGAACCTGATAGTTTAGTCAGTGCTAGTACTTACTAAAAGTTAAGACTTTGGGAGATAATTGATATCGATAATTGAGGCATTATGCGCCTGGAATCTTTTGAAGATCGGCACATTCCAAGGTGGGTTGGTCATAAATAGCTCAATCATGTCTCTTTATAAGTTCCAAATGATTATTTCTGACTTATACATACTATTCTTTTCTCTGTCAGAGTGATTCTCATAGGGTGTTTGGGAAGATTTTTGGAATTTGTGAGAATGTGGAATTTTTGGGTCATTTACTTTAGGCAATGTATCTCTTCCAGGCTAGTAAGTTACCTCATTAAGATGCTTCTCTCCTGATATGAGACATCCACTCTAAGCAACGTAGTAGAGTGTTGGAGGATCTGTATTTCTATGACCTTTTAGTCTGCCAAGCAATTAAAAGTAATTAGCCATTAGATCATTAGACTGCTAATGCTATGTTTGGTTAAGCTTTTCTTGTTAAAGTAGCTTATTTTGAATGTTAGACAGATTCACTACTTCTGGTTAAGTTGGATCTGCCTCCATTGATGACTTTTTGGCGTTGGTTACAAAAATGTTTGAAGTTCTTGGAGCTATAGTCGTGTAGACTAGAATCTCAAGGTCATCAATGTATATTAGATCCTCAACTACAACTTTCCTATTATCAGTTAGTTTATCTACATCATGATTGTTTAGGTTCAAGGAACTAGCATCAAAATTTAATGAATCGTTCTTCCTTGTCATTTTTCTAAGCCTTTATCTTTCCAGAGTTACAAAGATATCACTGTTTAAAATTATGGTATAGTCTACGTTTCCATAGTTGTCATAGTTTAGATCATTATCAAATATTTCCTCCAATTCAAAGGTAACTAATCCTAAGGGTAAAGACTCAAGTATTCTCCAGAATCTCGCTCTTGGAATGACACTTAGCCCACTTTCATCGTTTTTCATGAAAATTGATCTCAAGTCAATGTTTAGCTCGGCACTTTTTCTTATTGCATAGTTTAAAGATGCTTCTTTCTTTAAGGCTCTATCAAGTTCCTTGATGCTTGAGTCTTTTAATTGATCTGTAATTGAGAATGAAATCTCTTTGGAGTTCATTGTTTGACTTGTATTTGCTTTGAATGTCCTAACAAACCTCTTATCTAAAAACTTGCAAAATTCTCTATACATGTATTATTAATCTACGGTTTTCGGAGTCATTCTCAAGATGAAGTCTAAGTCGAAATTATCTAAATTAGCTTCTTGGAAAAACATAGTGATAATTTTCTTAAAGTTATCCAATGATATTAACCCTTTTTCCTTTTGATCAAAAATTTGAAATGCTTATTCTGGTGAAATGTTTGGAGTCTTCTTCATCGCGTCATACATTCTAACAAGAAGTTGCTTGGCATATTCAATTTTATTTTCTCTCGCAACCCATTCAGGCCAAATATTCTCAAATAGTTCTTCTTCTTGCTTTCTTTTGTCATGTTCCGACTCACTCGATTAGCTTAAGTGTTGGAAGTAATGCAAGAACTCATCTAATGATATTGAGCCGCTATTATCCTCATCCAAGACCGCGCACATTTTGTATAAATCTTCCATCTTTTAAGTTTAGTCGAGGAATCCTAACTTATTAGCAAAGTCTCTGACCTTAAATGATTGAGTAGTTGGGTTTAGGATATCTGCAAAAATGTCAATAGTCTGTTTTCCAGTTCTGTCATTAATACTCTAAAACAGATTCTTAAGAAAGTTGATTGATTCTCTGATTCTTTTTGGAATCTCATAATCTTGGTATCTAAGTTAAATCTTTTTCAAAACCGAGAATGAAATTGGATCAATAAATACTATGCTTCCATCTACACATGAAGTATTCACTACTAATATTTATTGGTTATGATCCGATAAACTCAAAAATCTTGGCTTTGCATTATTGAAACTATTTTTGTAATACACTGAAATATAATCTTTATTTCCTTCATTTGTACAGACTGCAAGTCTTTTCTAAGGCAAGCTTACATTCTACTCGATGTTCCAAATTTCTAGAATCCAATTCGAATTCAAGGTATATATCCTACCGCTAGTTTGATCACACACTAGATCAATGATATCATAATGCTTAAGTGGTGGTCTAGTTCCAAGGTTGACTTGCTAGAGTGACTTATTTGTTGGAATATCATACTGATTAAGTTGATTTTCTGAGTCTAAATACATGATTTGACCTAATTCATTTAATGTTTATAGAGTTTTTGGTTAGACTCCCATTACATTGTATTAGAACTCTTGAATCATAGGATATATGAATTTTGTGACTGGTCTATTTTCAAAGTTCTGCTAAATATCTCTTCCGACAATTAGAGATTCAGCGTAGCATTATGCTTTGTGAATGATATCATCGAAAAACTCATTCTTTATAAAATCTGTAATGATTTGTCGCATCTATAGCTGCTTATCATTAGGTGTAGTTTTTGCTCCTTTAACAGCTTAGCCCATTCTTGCCTCTAGAGTTTCAGACTTCTTCCTCTTCGCTTTATTAGTAGCTGCTACCTGTTTCCTCTTTTTTTCTAACTCTTCTTTCTTCTATTAAGCTGTCATCTTCTTAGAGGTTGATCTCCCCTTTGTCTTTTACTCTTCGCCATCAAATTTAACTCCTCTGGTAACTCTACCGAATTGAATTCCAAGATTTTTCAAGTCAGATTTTTGCATTTTCAAGTATAACTTTCTTTGCATATATCCTCTCCATGTTGCTTAAATTCTAGTGACTAGTCTGTTTAGTTCAACCATATCTTAAGAGACAACTTTCTTTGGCTTAGTCAATTCCATCAGTTCTTTATAACGAATGAACTCATTAGCTTCACTGTCTTTATAAGTCATGGCATTCTTCCTTAATGCTTACAGATCATGCTCCATCAATGGCATATCATAATCTAAGAGAATTGTTTAAAAATTTGAGATTGGGATTTTTCCTTAGCATCCATAAGGAATATCAGCTTGTTAGAATTCATCAGCTAGGACATTTAACAATCTGTCTCCTCCTTTCTTGATTTTATTCTTCAGCCTGTCAATAATAGAACCTTGAGGGTTCTGTGAAAGAACTATTTGCACAAAGTCATTGAGGGGAATTCTTGAAAGTGACTGTCGGTCGAATATTGAAAACAGTGCTTTTAATTTTCCTTCTTCAAGCACAGGCTTGCTCAAATCATTGTCGCTATAATGTACATGAGTCATATAAATCTCTTTGAATTCTTAGTAGTTCAAGAACCCGCTTCTCTCCTTCCCGTAATGAATAACATAGCTATTGATGTCTCGCTTGACAGGTCCAGTGCTGATCTCATCAATCAAACTTTTGCAGAATTTCTGAAAAAGATGATCAATTGATCTATCTAATTTAAATCTTTCCTCTATTGGAATTTACTTTGTTAATGCTTCACTTTGTCTAAAGTAATCTTGATTGCTAATGAATTTCTTAAGATCATCTTGTCTCAATGATTGATCTTTATTCATAGTTTAATTTACAGATTACAGTCTTGATTATCCTCCTGGTTAATTCTTATTTCTCCTTGGATCTATATCTCTGCTCATTATATCATCAATTGCTCTAGAAGGTAAAGAGCTTTGGCTCTATACTTCGAATTTGTCTTCATTGATAACTCCGAGTCCTCCTCTCTTATTCTAATATTTAAGTTCTTTATCTCTAATGAGCTATTCTTGCTGAAGCAATTTCTCTTGTTAAACATCTTCGAACTTTTTGCCAGCAAGAATGTTATCCACATGCATACTTTCACTCCTAGATTCTAACTAGCTGCTTCTCATACTTTCACCAAAATTTGAATGGCTTGGAAGACTGGATGTGTTTGAGCTGATTGCGATTTTCTACCAGTGCATTCCAGGGAAGAATCTATCCTTGAAGTCCATCATAGGAATAAAGGCTTCTAAAACATTAGAGCCCTAAGCATAAGACATAAAGACATTTTTTAGTTATTATGTTGAGAATTTATGACCCATTGGTAGACTTCTTATGAGATCTTCAAAGTCTTTGAATGTAACATGATTGCTCCTGGTAATTTTGTCATTTTAAGTCATTTTCTGCAAAAGGTCATCAAAGGAATGGAACTGAGCTCTTAGTTGTTCTTTAATATCATTGTACAAGTGAATATTATCATCATCTTAGATAAGTTGTCTATCGAAGTCAGCATTTGATCTTTTCATTATATCACTAAGACCATCAACGCTTCCAATATCCTTATGGACACTACCTCCAATCTCTGCAAATTAAGTTCTAATGATGGGGTTTAGTTAAACAAACTCATCATCCTCAACAAATATTTCGCCACGATCTTTAATCCTTTTTCTGACTATTTTCTCAATAGGTAATATTTGATTCTTTTCAATTACATCACAGAAATCATGGTAAGATATCTTTCCAGTTTGCTAAAGGTCCATCAATTCAAAAATCTTAATTAGATCTTAATCTCTCACAGCTATATTGATGTGTTTCAGGAGTCTTTTGAATTCATCATACTCTAGTTTGTCATCATTATTTTCATCAAAAAGATTAAACCAATTTCTGATGTTTTCTCCTGAGCTGACTGTGTTTCTTCTAATTTGATCAATAGATTTTCTGTATTCAGCCGCCTCCTTCCTAACCTTTTCAGTTTCTTCTTATTATTTTCTGAGTTGTTCTCTCTTTTCCTCTTCTCTCTTCAATTATTCTTCTCTCTCCTTCATTTTAATCTCATCTTTAGTCATCTTTTTGTAACCACCTCCAAGAACATCTCTTTTCTTTGCTGTTTCTATTCTCTTGTCAGCTATTTCCTTCTTTTTCTTTTCCTCTAACTCTTATTTTAACTTTAGTTTCTTTTCCTCTTCTTCCTTTCTCTTTTATTCTTCAATTTATTGTCTACTTGGACCTCTAGCTTTCTAAAAAGGGTGGTAAAAATAGGAAAATAATTACAATTTTAGGGAAAATTCCATTGATACTTTGATGTTCTCTCATTGTTGGAGCTTCAAGTATTTTATTGTAGTTAATTTCTCTTTCATTGTCTGGGCCTGCAAATGCTTCAAGAGATTTGTACAGCCTCCTTAATTCTGTTTGAGAAGGGCATGGGTTTAACCTTAGTTTAGTGAAAACGCTCAGCAATTATTCTTCAGTAAGGATTCCAGTCTTAGGGTTCTTATAGCTCTCGCAAAACTCTAGGAATTTTATTCTATTTGGTTTAGTTTCTCTCAAGCCCGTGTCAATCTTTTCTCCGTTGTCCTTGAGATCATTCAAAAAGTTTCTGACTCTAAACCATAAATCATCTAATTCTGTGTCATATCTGAAGATCCCCTCCCTATCATTTTCATCAGAGGCTTTAATAAGACCCTTTGATTTCTATTCTTCATATATTCTCACGGTCTTCTTATCATGAAGTTTCTAAAGTTCTTCCTTTTTTCGCGCCTCCCTAAAATTTAAAATTTAAAATCAAGAAAAATAAAATGTCTGGGAAACAAATAGACTTGATTACTTACTCATCTCCCTTTTCAAAATCCTCATCAAAAGCATCTGAGTCATATTTCTCTTCAATATCTTCTTCTATTGTGTTACCTCCCTTTGGATAAGCTTCATTGCCTAGCTTTCCAAAAGATCCAAATGATTTTAAGTTTTTGTCTGTCATTTACTTACTATTATAGTCTATAGTTTGAAACTTAATTCAAATATTACAATTAATTATCCTTCCAATACATTTATTCTTTTGATTAAGGGGTTTTGGGGTTTTGGGG
>CCKQ01000623.1:0-10272 GCA_000751175.1 Stylonychia lemnae
CCCCAAAACCCCAAAACCCCTTAGATTAATCTATGAAATATTTTAAGAAATTGCAATGATTCAACTTTTCTAATAATCAATTGATAATGAAATTAAATTTAATCATTTTGGGTATTTCGGTAACTTTAGTGATTTCTTTAGTTCTCTTCTCTAATGTTAAATTTTTAAATTTTCTTCTTTAACTAGTAACTTTATAGCACTTTAATCTCCAAAATATTTTTACTTTCTACCTTAGTAATCATTAATATCATCAATTATGTAATCTGTTTTTATTTGAATGGCATCCTCTTAATCACTGCTAGTAATAAACTAACCTTTAGAATATGCTTATGTTTAATTCTTTAATTGGCTCTATCTTCTCTTGTCCAAACTTTGCTCTAATAACGAAGCATTTAATGTATTTCTTGAAGACTCATTAATGAATTAATGCTTGATCTTTTTGTTTGCTTAAGGCTTTTGTTCGAAAGAATAATTTCTGTGCTTTGGGGTAACATTCATAGGTGGAAGTCTTATTCCTGGCTGAATTTGATGTTCAAAGTATTTGTTTTCGTCAACCTAGTAATCTATATGTTTATAAAATAGTTTAATTTTACTTTAGATATTTTAATCTATAACAAAATTTTTTCTCTATCTTAGTGGAGTTGTAAATAAGCTATTAGATTTTTAATTCTAAAGTGAGTGAATCTAATTTCTTATTTTAGGGGCATCTTTAAATTAAGTTATCTTACTTTTTTCTTTTTCATTAGTATCGCCCATCATACTTTCTACCAATAGTTTTTAATTATTGTAACTTACTTATATTAGAAATAGATTCGTACTCACTCTAAGAGCATTTGATATTGCCTATTCGACTCATAACATTTCTTGAGGCCATATTTTGGCTTTTTTAATTATTTAAGGCCTAGGGTACAGCACTTTAGTAATCGCCGAGAAGATTTTTCTTTGATTTATGATCCTAGATTCTAAGCATAGATCTTTTTTAAGCAATAGCTTGAATATCGTTTGATTGATCACCTACAGGCATAGTTTAGTGAATTCTCTTATTTTCTGAATGGACTCGTTGCTGCTTGGCATCCAAAATTCTCTCAAGTTCTTTGGCATAACCATGATACCCATGATAAGGCTTCTGGTTCTATAATCTATGCTCAATAAACTACATTCTAACATCAAATTCCTCTATTCTAGCATAGTTTATTAATTAAAAAATATTACCTTCTATTCAAATTTTCAAGGAATCCTTAGTTACCATTAGATTCACTTTACTGACTTCTTTCCGTTTTCTAAGTCTGTATTTACTCTTAGTATTTCTATTTTCGTGTCATCAACCAAAATTTTTAAGATTTTTCTTCGTTTTTTTACTCATTATTTTTATCATCTTCTTTAAAGATGAGATTTTTATCAGCTTCAAGTTCAACCTCATTTAACAAACCTTTTACTTGGTCTATCTCTGACTCTTTTTATTTTCTCTTGAAATCTTGGGGAAAACACCATCTTTTATCAATCTTTTCTTGTCTTTGATCTATGGTTCCCCAAAGGTCAAGAAAAGAAGACCACACTCTTACCCTTCTATCAGTTGAGCAAGTTATTAGTCCTCCTCCATTACTGACTTAAATAGGATTCATACTGACAATGCATTCTCTATGAGCCTTGACTTCCCTTATGAAGATGCCAACTTTCTCAGGATTTAGAATATCAGGAAGCTTCTGCTTCTTAGCGCTAAGATATTAATTTCAAATGGCATTAATTACTCGTTTCTCATTGAGGAAGCAAATATAGTGCAATCTATTGTCTCTTTTCTTTTTGGATTAAATGAAACTTTTTTCTATGGATAATTATCAGCAGGTGAAAAGCCAATCTTTTTAATGATGTTTGTTAAATCCCAAACTTTGATAAACCCTGCTTCGTCTGCAACATACATATAGCATCTTTCAAAAACTTAATCAAGTTTCCTTTCATAATCATTTTCCACTAAACATGAATTTAAATGAAATACTTACTAAAATTTATCGCTGTTACAAAAGTCTGAGATTAATTTATAGGAATTTGAGCCTCACCAGGAGGACTTTTTTTGTTTAATCTGGCTGCTAGAAACCTACTTAGTACAGATTTCTTGGGCAGTGTATTTTATTCAGAAGCATTGAACAAATCATTTTGAACTTTGTCTTCAATCTTCTTGAATAGTACATTTACATTAAAAGAACCATACTTGCTTGCAACTAAATACCCATCATTCAACCGCTTATGTCTTTATATACCTTTCATTTTATCTTTGATTATCAGAATTTTTGAAACTGCTATTTTAGAGTCTTTATTGTAGTTGAAGGAAATGTTTTCAAATCTGTAAAGAGAAATATACCTATAGGCTATATTGCAAGGCCTTACTCCCCATATACATACTGTACAATCTAATGAGGAAGTAACCATGATAGGATAGGGAGTAACAAATTCAATTCCTGTTATATCTCCAGTGTGGCCTATACACATTCCCAATAGCTTGCTCATTTCAAAGTCCCAAACAGCAATTTCTCCATCTATCGAGCCACTTGCAAGAAGAGATAAATGATCATCATATTTAATGATGGTAATCTAAATCATATAAATAACTATATTTGTACTTCTTCTCTGTGAGCTCCTGTTATTTTCCTCAATTACTCAGACGACTCAGTATCTTCTTCATCATAAACATAAATGTACTTATGGTCAGAGCATATCATCATAATATAATTCTCTTCCCATATCAATTATAATCCTGTGATTTCTTTATGGCTTTAATCAATAGCATCTTCAGCTTTGCTATTATTAAAGCTGTCTTCTTTAATGCTACTGTACGAAGAATTAGTAAGATTATCATCATCTTAATCCCCATTTTTACTAGGTCCATCATTGTCATCCCCATCATGAGTGCAATCTTTCAATTCAACTCCGTTTCCCACATTATAAACTTTAATTCCACCCTATATTTAATAAATATTATTACATCTTACAAAAGAGTCACTAATATAGCATTTTCTGTGTCTTAAGTCAAGTTTAAATTAAGTTATTTCTTATTTTTATGCTAAATTTACTAAATTAGAGTGAATCTTAGATAACTGACCAGTGCTGCTATCATATAATTTTACTTCATGCCTAGAAGAATTGAGACTTATAAATCTTACTTGTTAACTACGTTGATGGACATATAATAAGTATTAAATTCAGCCCAAATTGGATAATTTTCAGATTGATTGTCCTTTTGCTCCTCTCCTCCTTCTTCAACAGAGTAAGTATCAAATTGAATAAATCTTTTCCCATATATCCAGAAGACATTATTCTAAATCGAGCAAATTCCTTAGGCTGCTGTTTATACTTTTCCTTTGACAAGCTGTAAACATTAAAGAGTTCTTATATCCCAAATCCTTATATTGTTCTTCTCGTCAATAGTTACATTAAATGGAGTGATACTGATAAATTTAGTGTCAATAATTGGCTTAGTGTGGCCTTTGAGTTTTCCTATCAAAATATCGCTAATTAAAGACTCAGGCCCCCAAACATTTGCATAAATCTCATGACCAACTGAGACTAAATGCCCTCCAAAATGCCCATTATAAGAAAGCCTTTTTACTCCTTTAATGTGATCCCCTTTAAGTATTCTAATTGGCTCCCTTTCAATTAGATTATATATGACAATCTTTTTATCCAAAGAGCAAGTAGCGATACTAAAAGGATTGTCAATCTCACAAACATCCATTATCTCTTAATTATGGAGTTTAAGATCCTCATTAAATGTTGTAATTAAGCTTTCTGTCTTGAATGGATCCCATTGCCTTAACTTTAAATCTCTTCCAGCAGTTATCCAGCATTTATGGTTGGGCATATGCCATATTCTACTTTAAATTCCAGGTGTTACAATGCTCTTCATAAACCTAATTCCCTTTGAAGTCTGAATGTAAAAATGCAATTGACTGTCTGATGCAGTGCAACCAAATACTAGCTATGAATCTGAATAATCAATTCCTAAAATAAATCCTTCAACTCTTAAAGGAACTTGGAATTTTTCTTTGAATCGGAGATCAGGAGTGTGAAACTTTACCTCTTTAGAGTGTTTCTCAAATGACATGATTAAATTAGCTTTCTTCGAATATGCTGCACTAAATCATAAGTTAAAGGTGATATTTACTTAATGATATAGTTTGTATGGTTTGATTTATCAATTGGGTTGTATGCCATGTAGAATCTTAGGAAACGGTTAGCTTTCATTTGCTATATTAGCTCCATTACACTCATTTTTTTGTCATCATTACTGTTAGATATAGAGTTCTCTAAAACTGCATCAATAATGTACTGCATGAACTCAGACCATTCCATATGTGCATCACCGTTGATATCAATATCTGAGAACAGCTTTAAGGCGCCATGAACTAATTCATATTTCTCTTCCTCAGAGCACTCTATAGAGTCTAGCATCAATTAAGTGAATAAAGGTAACTCTAATCCATCTGGATAGTCTTCCCAAAGTACTTCTAATTTTTAAAGTCTCTCTTTCGATAGCAACATCATTATTCTATAGAATTTCAATATTAGTTAATTGCATTATTTTACTTTTCAGGAGTAAATGTAAACTTCATAATGTGATCTTTATTTCTTCTTACTTCAGAAAACGCTTTAATCATTTAAGTCTAAAGCAGCTCCATTGCATATTTAGCATCACCTTTTTTAAGTTCTTGCTTTATGATTTAATCCATTTGAATTGATTTAATTCAATTTTATTATAATTTCTCTTTAATTCAGAAAGAAGACTTCTATTTTATTTCATGAAGATTGTATTTACTGATGCTGGTATGAAAGTCTAAAGAGACTATTATTAAGAGAACTTAGCGGAGAGCTAATAATAGCTGCTGGAAAAAAGTAGTAGTATGGCCCATAGCTTATCAGGATTAAAAGTAGTGAGAAAAAATAATTTCACTCCTTTAGATTTTGGAAACAATAAAATTTCAAAAGGATCGATTGTATTTGCTGAAGGTGTATTTAACGATAATGACGATATTACTACTGATAGACAGTCAATGTCGAGATTAAATGCTAATAATGTGAATACTTAGGGATAGAGAAGATTGAAGAGTGCAAATCCAAATTTACTAGGTGTCCATAAGATTCGACTAGACAGGCCAAGTACATCTCAGACTTCATTTTCCAGGTAGTTGATGAAGGATATAGATAATGCACCACTAACTAGAAAGGAATCAATGTCTAAATTTTATAAAGATCATCTAAAAAAGTAGATCGAGTAGTCATTTCAGCCAATAGGTCTTAAAACTTCAAAGACTATAGCACAGCTTCTATAGCCCTAAATTAAACCTGAAAAGTATTTTCACGAAAGAGTGGAGTAAATATATTAGAAAAATATTAAGGGCAAAGATGAGGAGGATGCCCAACTTCTAGATGATATTGTAAACAAAAAGGTCAGACGAACATTTTTAAAGTATATCAAAGATAACAAAATCCGAAGAGATTACCTCACTAAAGTTATTTCAAAAATAAAGGAAAACTAGGAAAAAATAACAAACAATTTCTCTGATCCTTTTAATAAAAATCTAGAGAGTGTAAATGAGGAAAAATATTTAAGCAAATTTATGAATACACAGGACTTTTTGGAAAATAAAAAGAACTATAGGCGTAGAATATTGATGTAAAGCATGCATGAAAACAAATATGGAAAGCTATGGTCTTACAATAAATCATCTGAACTTTCTAACAAAAAATTAATGGGCTCAACATGCCAACTCATCAAACCAAGTTCTGGTGCACCTGAAACAGGTGTTTAATTCTATCCAAGAAAGAATAGATACGATTGATGAATGATTAAGTGATATTTTAATTTATTGACATAAGGATATTTTGAAGGAATTGTGAATGATAACATAAAAGTACCAATTAAATCTTAAAATTCTAATTACTTATTAATTTTTTAATGTCTAAAGGTTAGTTCCGAAAATAAACAGCATTCTGAATATTTATCTTACTTTAAATTAGTATACTATTTTGGATCAGCAAAGCTTGCCCCGCTCCTACTTAATGATTAAGGCTAAGTTATTGACTACGAGAAATCAAAATTTGATAACATGAATAGGATCAAGCATTTCAAACCGTAAAAATCATCTGTGTATAATACTTGTTATAGCAAGGAAATTCACATTAATGATAACATTAAAAATCAAAACTAAGATGATATTCTAGTTAAGATGGTAGCCTGTGGCAGAAGGACTGGGTATATTTTATTTGGCAATGGAGAGCTATATTCTTTTGGAGAGGGTAATATATCAAGAATATCTTATTAAACAACAATCAGGAACTCAAGGACAAATTGGCAATGGTAACACAGTGTATAAAGTCAAAAGCCTTGAGAAAGTAATTGGATTTGACAATAAAATCAAGTTCATCACTTCTGGGAGGTCACATTCAATTGCAATTGATGAAATGAATGAGTGTTATTCTTGGGGCTGTGGAAAATATGGCAAATTAGGACATTAAGATTAAGTAGACCAATTAAAACCCAAGAGAATAAACCATTTTATGGCTGGTAAAAAGTCATCGAGATAGCTCAGAAACTATGACTAGGATGAAGAAGGTAATAGCATGGATGAAAAAGATAAATAGAGAGTAGCATTTTCCTCTCAGATTACATATGGCTCATGTTCCAAAAGCTGCTCATTCATGATTCAGAAAGGCAAAGTGTGGACAGTCGGCAGAAATCATTATGGAATGTTAGGATACCAAGTGCTCTACAACCAGCCATTTATCCAAGAATTAAAGTAAATCATTTCTCTAGGATTACAGAAAATTCACATTGAAGGGATATCTGCAGGCTAGAACCACTGTCTTGCATGGACATAAAACGGTAAACTTTATTCTTGGGGGAAATATGGAGATGGATGCCTTGGATATATGGACAAAACAATTGGAGGAAATTATATTCAGAGCGAGCCAAAGTTAATTGAAGGATTACTTTAGTTTGATATCAGTAATGCAGTTGCAGGAAATAAGCACTCTTTGGCATTGACTAATTGTGGCAAAGTGTTCTAATGGGGAAAAGGAGTAAGAGATATGAGATCTAGTTTAACTGACTTTTTTGAACCTCAAAACGCCTTTGATTAATCCAGATTCAAAGGATTGGATCTTTTCTTTACGAGTATCTCCAGCGGATCAACACACTCAGCAGCAGTTACGTCCTCAGGAACTCTCTATATGTGGGGTGAATCAACTGATGGCTGCCTTGGAAGACCTCCTCCTGAATCAAATCCCAAATAAATTTCCTTAATGCCTCTTGAAGTAGACTTTTTTGGCGATAAAAGAGTAACAAATTTATTATTTATTCTATCATAGGTACATTAAGTAGCTTGTGGAGAAAAATTTACCCTTGCAATTACTCTCGACAGAAGAGACCAAATGTTATTAGCTAAGAAAAATTAAGAAGAATAAAAGACACACATAAGCACAGCTTTGAAAAAGAAACTTCTTAGAAGGGTTTCTTTCAAGTAAATTAAAATTCATTTCAAAGTAATCTATAGTCGTGTTCGCCATGAATACACAGTGCAAAATAAAAGAAATAGTTCAAGAAGAGATGTGATGACAGCGATGACATCAAGATAGCAACTGCCTTAAAATGAATTTGTTGAAAAGTTTACCGACTGCTTCTCTCAATACCTGAATAAAAATAATGATTTAGTGGAATAAATTAGGCAAAGTAGAGCTAAGACACCATTTTCTAATACCTCGAGATTTGAAAGATCATCAAACCCATTATCATTACCTTTAGAAAATTAGTCGCAAAGGACTCGACAATACTTTGACTAACTACTTGGATCAACTTCAAAATCCTAATTGAAAGATAAAAAGCGTGAATCAGACAGCACAAGCTAGAGAGATGACATATTCTATAAGCAACCATCAAAGCTTTTGCAGAGAAGAATAAAAAATAAACAAATTTTACTTTCAGAATCGTTGAACTTTAACAACAAAGACAGTAACAAAGAACTAGCTTAGATGTTCAATTTCAAGCCTTAAACTACTTCATCATTATCTAAAACGCAAAGTGGGAAGGCATAAATCAAAGACTTAATTTAAAATCTGTATGAGTCTAACTAAGAGACTATTTATGATGATGTGAATGAAAATATCGCAAAGAAATATAATGAGAATTCTCTGCAATAGACGAATTTTTATTACTACAATATTATCCAGAATAGAGAGGAGTTTAATCAGGAACTGAAATTTCAAAAGCAAAAAGAAGTAGCTTAGTAGCATAGTTTGACCAAAGCTTCCAAGATCTTTAACTAACTTGCGACTAATGGTTAAATTCCAATCCCTCAAGATGATATATCACCTGAAAAATCAGGAAAAGTAAAATCAGCTAGAACAATGCCAGCCTAATTTTCTAATAGAAGAAAAAGTGCAGATCTTAATTCGTAATTTGATTTCAAAAACATTAATCCAGGCACTTTAACTTAAAGAAACAACACAATGTATAATAATCCTATGTCAAGATCTCAGAATTTCAGATCTCAGTTCTAAAGATACAATCAATAGTAAAATCCTAATATCGCTAATAAGGAGAGAATCAATTAGCTCATTAAAATGAAAGAGGACATTGAAATGCAGAGTCTTTCTCTAAAAAAGATTATGATGATGAATAAATTAGAGGAAGTCAATAAGAGAAAGGAAAATATTCTGATTAGAAAAAAAGCTGAGGCTGTTAAATAGTCTATTTGTAGGTATGGATTCAAGAGAACTATTGAGGATGCACAAGAATTCAAATAGGAGATTGATGATAATGTAAAGTATGAAATGCTGAAAATTCAAAGGGAAATCGTAGCAAAGTGGTTAAAGATCATTATGACTAATGAAATTATCAAGCAACTCAATAATGAATTCAGAAAGAGAGTTGAAATTAAGTATAAGAATCGTAGAAAAAGATGATAATTTCTACTATGATTTAGACTTTAAAGTATTAAGAGATTTAATATTAATTTAATAAATAAAACATTAACAGTATCAGTTGGAATTAAATTATAAATCCAAAATGTCTGAGAAAGAAATATAGCAAATGATGCAAGAGATTTAAGAGCATCGCCGAAAGGAAAGAGATTTCACTTCACTTGAAGATCAGATACGATGCTTATCACGCAGATTTGATTAGCTATAAAATGGGGAAGCTGAAGAAGAGAATGAATTAAAGAGGAGATTAGAGGACTAATAAGATGAAATAGAAAACCTCAAAAACTTTTTAGAGGACTTGAGGAACTAATAAAGAAATTAAAAGAGAAATCATGAAAACTTAAAGGAATAATACATTCAGCTATATCATTAAGAGGGAGAGAAGAATGCTGAGTTAGCTGCATTAAGAGGAGATACGACTAAGTAGTTTACGAGTGTGAATTAACTTGAATAGGAAATTCAAGAGTATAAGCAAAATAATCAAAGACTGATGGATGAGAAATAAGAACAAATAGCAGAGAAGAAAAAACTAGAAGCTTAAGGTCATCAATACATGCAATAAGCATAGAAATATGCTGATGAGATTAAGATTATTGATATTGAGATGCAGGAAAAAGACTCTGAAATCAAAGAACAAGAATACCAGGTTGAGAAAATTATTAACGATATTAATCAAAAGAGAGCTGTATTGGATGAATCTAATGAATAGTTGCAGGAGATTTAAAGTATGATTGAATAACTCAAAGCCAAGAATTAGGATTTGAGAAAGCAAGAGCTAGATGCTGAGAAAAAAGTTCATTAGTTAACAAAAGAGGTCAGGGATCTTGGTGACTAAAAGAACTAGCTTGAAAAGGAAAATCAGCTTGTTAAAGAGGCTGCTATTTAGAAGGAAAGAGAAATAAGAGGTGCTTAGGATTAAATGAATAATGAGAAAAAGAGGGAAGAAAATTGTATAGAAAAGAGAGAGGCATTACTAACTAGAATAGACCAGATGAATTCAAAAAGTTAAGCTCTTGAGATATAGCAACAGAATATGGAGAAGTAGATGATGGAGTTCATTGAGGAAAATGAAAAGATTAGTAAAACTCTTTACCAAAGAGATGTTGAAGCAGAGAGGATGAGATCTAAAAATAGGTAAATATTGGCTCATTCAGAAAATCATTTAAGGTAGTCTAAGTCACCCAGAAGGAATTATTGACAATTCTTGCTATATTACTAAATTTATAATTGTTATTTACACTGGCAATTTCTAAATAAATTATACATGGGGTTTTGGGGTTTTGGGGTTTTGGGGTTTTGGGG
>CCKQ01000727.1:0-14562 GCA_000751175.1 Stylonychia lemnae
CCCCAAAACCCCAAAACCCCAAAACCCCGGCTTTGATAATTTACTGATAATAGTAGGAGGAAAGGATTCAAATTAATAATAATTAATTCTTATGCTAAATATATCATATCTAGCGAAGATGAATCGTTAGAGAATAAAAGAGATGAGTCTCTTACTGTTCTCAATAGTTTTATTGAAATAAGCCTAATCAGCAAGTACTTGCAGTTCAGGGGAGTACCACGACGGCACTCAATGTTTACCATGCACTCCTGGTAAGATATAATTATTTAAAGTGGTCACAATTAACCAATGATCTTTCTTAGGCTATTATTGCTCTGATGGTATAAATTGAGTTGCTTGCGAGGCTAATTAATTTTCATTTTCTGGGGAATCATCATGCACTTTATGCCCAGCTGGTAAGATCTATTAAAAGTAATAATTTCAGGATATGCTTGTTCTTCTTCAAGCTCGGTTCCAACTATTTGTTTGCCAGGAACTTATTCTCCCTAGGGTTCAACAACATGCCTGTCCTGTTCTGCTGGATACTATTGCCCAAGAAGAGGAGACTCTAATCAAGTTGAATGCGATCATGGATATTACTCTTCATCAGGAGCTAGGTAAAGATTATATCTTAAGATTGTCTAGCTATTGCGAACCTTGCCCCAGAGGCTATATGTGTACTACAAAATCAAAAGAAAAATGTCCAACTGGGTCCTACAACTATGGAAAAAATCCTGGGTGCACTTCATGTTCTGCAGGTATGTTTTGTCACGAATCCTTAAATGAACGAATAACTTGCCCAATCGGTTATTACTCTCTTCTAGAAGCGATGTAATTATATTGTATTTCTAACGATTATAGCGATTGCACTCGTTGTCCGGCAGGTTCAAAATGCCCAACTAAGAATGCATCACCAATCTCATGTGATGATGGTCAATACTCAACTTCAGGGTCAACTACTTGCAATGATTGTCCTAAAGGATTTTCATGTCCCACTAAAATATCATTACCTTAAGCTTGCCCAGCTGGAACATATTCTGATGGTAAATAAACTAGTTGCACTCAATGTCCAGGAGGTTATGAGTGCTCTTTAACAACAGACTCAAATCAGATAAAAGAATGCCAGCCTGGATTTTATGCACTTCCTGGATCAAGTACATGCCTTGCTTGTCCAGCAGGTTATGAATGCATCAATAAGGGATAGAGCCCAACATAATGTCCCCCTGGCTTTTATAGACTTGCCAGTTCTACTAGTGGGTGCATTTAAAGTCCAGCAGGAAAAGCCTTAAAATCTCAAAAATAAGAACCATTAGATTGTCCAAAAGGATACTATTCTAACCCAGGAGATGCATCATGCACTTTGTGCCCAGCAGGAAGTTACTGTCCCGACACAGCTACTAAGGTATCTTGTTCAACTACTGGCACAAACTGTTTGGCTGGATCTACGGCACAGGAGGTATGTCCGAGTAAGTATGGATGCTCATCCATAAGTTCTATACCTATAATTTGTCAAAGTGGTTATTATGCTGATGAATCTACGAAGCAATGTGTTATTTGCCCTGCTGGCTTTGATTGTAGTATTTCATCCACTAAAACGTTAGCTTAAAATGGCTTCTACTCTCCATCTGGATCAATCTAATCGTTTGTTTGCCCAGCTGGCTACAAATGCGTTTTTTCTGATTTAACTGGAGCATTTGAGAAGACACATTGTAGTGATGGCTAGTACTCTGATGAGGGCTCAGGTATTTGCACAGATTGTGAGTAAGGATTTGCTTGTCCAAGCAAAGAAAGTTCCTAGATGAGAATCGATTGCTCGAAGTTTAAAGGACTTTATGGAGAGACTACTAAGCTATAAAAATGTTCTGTCTGTCCCTCTGGCTACTACTGTCCCTACGGCTCATCATTAAAAATTCAATGTGATTCTGGATATTTTTCTCAGTAAGGAGCTGATAAATGTTTCCAATGTCCTCCTGGCTATGAATGCCCTAATAGAGATCAAAATAGTATAGCACCTTGCAAACTTGGAACCTTTTCTACTGGAGCTAAACAACATTGTGATATATGTCCAGCCGGATACTCATGCTCAAGTGAACAGATGTTCAAATGTCCTGCATATTAAACCTCTGAAGCTGGAGATGGATTCTGCAGTTACTTCATTGCACCAGTTAAGAGTGCATCAATAACAAACAATATAGTCACATATTTGTAATGTGATGACGGTCAATTTAAGCTTTTCGGCACTTTGGGCTGTATTGATTGTCCAAAGGGTCATTACTGCCCTAATAAAGGAATTGCCCCAGTAAAGTGTCAGCCAGGGACTTTTTAAGATTAAGAAAAATAAACAGAATGCAAAATTTGTCCTACCCTAGATAATGAGGAAACTAAATAATTCTATAGTTCATTTGGGGAATACTAATGCCATATATGTCCTGCAGGTCATTACTGTACTAATTCCACTTCAATGCCCAAACAGTGCCAACTTGGCTTTTATTCAAAGAAAGGTTCAACTGAATGTACATATTGTAGTGATGGATATGTTTGCAGATTTAAAGAATAGGAAGCTGAGCCTATGTACTCTTTATGTCCTGCTGGCTTTTACTGTAAAGCTGATTTAGCAAATGATGGAAGACTACTGCAAAGAGCATGTCCTGCAGGCTCTTATCAACCATATAGAGGCAAGACATCCTCAGAAGATTGCTTATCCTGTCCAAAGGGTTATTATTGTCCAGCAGGTTCAGAGACACCCAGAAATTGTACTCCTGGATCCTATTGTATCGATTAAACTGAACATAATTAGGTTTATTAGTGCTCAAATGGCAAATATGGAACTGTATTTATGGGTACAAGTGAAAATGTTTGCAATGCGTGCCCAGAAGGATATTTCTGCCCTAAAGGATCTGTTCAGCCAGTAAAGTGTCCAACAGGCTTTTTCTGCTAGGAAAATTAAGAATCTGGAATGGCTAATCCCTGCCCAAGTGGCACATATTCAGGCCCATTCTCATTAACTAGTAGAGATCAATGCCAAACTTGTCCTACTGGCTACTACTGCCCAACTGCATCAACTTTGCCTAAAGCTTGTCCCACTGGAACTTATAATCCAAGCACTGGATAAGGAAGCATTTCTGATTGTCTTAGTTGCCCTGAGAGAAGACCTTGTCCATTTTACGGATTGAGCACTTTTGATCTTGGACTCTATTGTGCTCATGGCCATTATTGTCCAGCAAAAACTAGTTTTCCAAATCAATTCCCTTGCCCTGCAGGAAAGTATTCGGATGATATAAACATCACTAGTTCCTCTCAATGCTTGATTTGCCCAGAGAAATTCGCTTGTTATGAGGGAACTAATACCCTTACAAGACCAAAAGTTCCATGCGCTCCTGGCTATTATTGCCCTTCTGGAACTGAGAAGCCAACATAATATTTAAATTAATTGCTGATATATCCAGAAACTAAAAGAGTATAAGAGCGAGATTGAGAACTTTAACCACGGTCTTTCTACCAAAGGATAAGTAGTGAGTTCCAAATAAATCTCATAAGTGTGTTTTTATGAGACTTATTGAAGTACTCCATGAGATAAAGCGGATACTAGAAAAGTGAGAAAAGATGAAGCCTAATATGTTCTCTGGGTGTTAGCATGAATAACCGAGGCTAAAAGCCTACCATAACTCTTAATTATTATTATTTAAATTAATTTTAATATCCTTGCCCAGAAGGCACATATTCACCCTTTACTGACAACAAGGATATCACTCAATGTATTGTTTGTCCAGCTGGCCATTACTGTCTTACTGGATCAGCCACTCCTTCAGGGTTGTGCTCTTCCGGTAGTTTCTGCCCCTAAGGTTCTAAAAATTCGACATCTCAACCTTGTCCAGGCGGTACTTATCAACCATTTGAAGGAGCTAGATCAATAGGAGAATGCTTAATTTGCCCATTAGGAAGCTACTGTAGTAAAAATTCATCTTCTCCTGTTTAATGTCCCAAGGGCACTATTGGAGATTTCGCTGGACTTGAGTATTCGCTAAATTCCACTTAAGGTTGGGGCTGTTCAATTTGTCCCGCTGGCTACTACTGCCCCATTCTAGGAATGATAGATCCTTTCCCATGCGGAACAGGTAAATATTCTTAACCTGGCGCATTGTCTTGTGATACTTGCAATTTTGATCATTACTGTGCAAACTTGACTACAACTTACGATGAAATGATAGCTAGTAAATGTGACTTTGGCTTTAATTGCACAGAAGGTACCTCTGTTAAACCTTTTAACCCCGATTATTCCTGCAAAGCTGGCTATTATTGTCAAAAATCAGTATAGTATCCATGTCCTCAAGGTACTTATAATCCTGTTATTGGCGCTGCAAATTCATCTTACTGCTTGGAAACTCCTGCTGGATATTATTCAGACAAGGAAGCATCAACTTAGTACAAAACAAATATCTGCCCAGAGGGTTATTTTTGTCCAAAAGGATCAATCTCTGGAAAAGATTACTAATGTCCAGAAGGTAGCTACAGGAACATACAGGGAGCAACCTCAGCATCTGATTGTGGAACATGCCCAACTGGTCATTACTGCCCAACAGAGTCTAGAGAAGTATTTGTGTGTCCTCAAGGCTATTATTGCCCATAAAGTTCTGTTTATGCTATACCATGTCCAGTGGGAACTTTTGGAGCATCAAAAGGGCTTAGAGAGGAATCTGAATGTACACCTTGTTATGCTGGTAGGTATTGTTCCTAAAAAGGACTTAGTGAACCAGATGGACTTTGTGATGCTGGTTACTATTGTATCTCAGGTGCTTACACAGCAACTCCAACTGACAATATAACTGGCAATGTTTGTCCTGCAGGTGGTTATTGTGGTCTAGGATCTAAAAAGCCTTCTTTTTGCGAACCAGGTAAATACAACCCAAGCATAGGAAAGTCTGTAAAATCGGATTGCAAATAATGTGATCCAGGATATTATTGTTCAGGGTCAAGTAGCTCAACTCCAACTGGAAAATGCTAAGCTGGTTATTACTGCCCTAGTGGTTCAAAATTCCCGACTGAATAAATTGCTTTAGAAGGTTATAATACCTCTGCAGGTGCGTCTATTCAGAAAGAGTGTCCTGCAGGAACTTACAATCCTAAATAGGGATAAAGCTCATGCCAAAGTTGTCCAGCCGGTTATTTATGCTCAACTAAAGGCCTTTCTACTCCAACTGATTGTGGCTACGGTAATTATTGCATATAGGGATCGAGTTCAGTCGAGTAGTGTACAAAGGGTACATATAATGATGAATTAAATGCTAAGTCTGTAGCTGACTGCAAAGCATGTCCACCAGGCTAATACTGCTTTTTCCTAGGCTCGAGTAAGCCCACAGGTAATTGCAGTCAAGGCTATTATTGCAAAACAGAAGCAATTTCAGATAGTCCAGCAGATGATCCAAATGGTAAATATGGTATTTGCCCTTAAGGTTATTATTGCCCTAAAGCTACTGGTGCACCAATCCCATGTCCATCTGGAACATATGGAGAATTTAAAGGTCTCAATAATAAGGATTAATGTACAGATTGTCCACTTGGAAAGTATTGCCAGAGTGGAGGGCTGAAGGAAGCAGAGGGAGATTGTGAACCAGGCTATTTCTGCAATGCAACTAGAACTAAACTCTCTAGACCTAATAATACCTTTTGTTTAGAAGGTGAATACTGCGAAAAAGGATTCATAGCTCCTAAAAATTGCCCAGCTGGTACATATCAAAACCAAAATAAGTCGGATGTGTGCCATCCTTGCCCTAAAGGTTACTACTGTCCTGAGAAGACTTCAGATTTCAGAAATTATACATGTCCCAAAGGTTACTATTGTCCTTTATCAACCGGAGATTACAAGGATCACCCTTGTCCCATTGGCTCCTACAATCCTTAAATTAAGAGATCTTCATTAGCTGACTGTATACCTTGCGATCCTGGGAAAGTATGTCTGAATGATACTGCTTAGACAGAACCTAATGTTAGCTGCCCTGCAGGCTAGTATTGTACACTTGGAGCTCCAAATGTTACTGTAGACCCATCTCTAAATATAACATTAAGATATAATAAGTCTGGAGACACATGTAAAGTAGGTTATTACTGCCCTCAAGGGTCTTCATTTTAACTTCCTTGCTCTCCTGGATACTATTGCGGTACAACTGGTCTCTCAACCCCAACTGGACAATGTGATGCTGGCTATTATTGTGTTGGAGGTGCAAGTAAAAAGAATCCAACTATTTTAAGTACTGATAAAGGAGCTATCTGCCCGGCAGGTTATTACTGCCCCTTAGGCTCATCTTCTCCATTGGCTTGCCCTGCTGGTACATTTAACAGTTTGACTTAAAAAGATGCACTATCTGATTGCCTGAATTGTACTTCTAAATTCTATTGTGCTGATGCTGCAACTGTTACTCCAACACTTAAATGCCCTGCAGGTTATTACTGTCCAGGCGGCTCGAGTACCGGAGTTGAAAATATATGTCCAATTGGATCTAAATGCCCACTTGGCTAAGATCAGCCAATTGCTTGCAGTGGAACTACTGAGTATCAAGATGAACAAGGAAAAAGTACATGTAAAACTTGCGTTTCAGGCTACTATTGCAACAATACTCATATCATTAAATGCCAACCCTAAAAAGAATATATCTCTTACTATTGCCCTGGATCAACAAACAGAAACAAGCAATTATGCCCACCAGGTACTTTCACTAACAAAGATGGAGCTGCTTCATTGGCAGACTGTGTACATTGCCCTCCAGGCAAATACTGTCCTAATGATGTATCAACATAGAGAAAAATAATTGACTGTCCAGAAGGTTATTATTGTTTAAGAGGCACTTATACAAATTACACTTTATGTCCTGTAGGCTTTTATTGTCCATTAGGCACAAATGCTCCAATACCTTGCAAGGCTGGAATGTATTGTGATTAATAAGGACTCAGTGCTCCTGTAGGAAATTGTAGTGCAGGATACTACTGCACTTATGAAAGTTTTAATGTTGCTGCAATTTTAGGTGGAAAGAAAATTTGCGTTGATTTCATTTCAGGAACTAACTGCTATAGAGGATCTACTTCTAGTACTTAAAATTTATGCCCAATTGGAGCTTTTTGTCCTGCTGGATCAGACACAGCCACTCTATGCCCAATAGGTACCTACTAAAACAAAACTGGGATGACCTCAGTAAGTGATTGTACTAAATGCGAAAAAGGTTAATCCTGCCCTCATAGAGGAATGACTTCTCCAAGTACAAATTGCTCATCTGGTTATTACTGTCCTGAAGGATCAACTAGTGATTAACCCGTTGGGAATGAATGCTAGCCTGGCTATTATTGTCCTTAAGGAGTTTCTCAATAAATTCAATGTCCAATTGATTCATATCAGCCGTTCAAAATGAAAGCATCATGCCTATAATGTCCCATTTCTTACTATTGTCCAAACACTGGCATGGATGTTCCCATGATCTGCCCTAAAGGATATTTCTGTAATGGTTCACCATCAACTCTTAAAAAATGTCCAGCAGGATAATTCTCTGATATAGAGGGATTGAATTCATCAAGTTAGTGCCAGTTCTGCTTAAACGGCTAATATTGTTCCAACGAAGCATAAGTAACTCCAACTGGAAATTGCCAAGCTGGGTATTACTGCTATGTCAACAACTTAATTCTAATTACTTAATAGAATCCATAATCAACAATTTGTCCAAAAGGTAGTTATTGCCCTAGTGGATCAATATTGCCTATCAAATGTCCTCCAGGCACATATAATGATTAGTAAGGGTCAATAGACATTAATGCCTGCATTAAATGTGAAGCAGGATATATTTGTGACAAGTATGGAATGCAATCTAAAAGTGAATTCAAGAGCTGTCCTGAAGGATATTATTGTTTAGAAGGCGCCAAAGGAATACAAACTCTAGGGGTTAATGTATTTATATGTCCAAAAGGTTATTTCTGCAAAAGTGGTAGCAACGATAAAACTCAATGCCCTATAGGATCATACAACCCAACAGAAGGATAATCTGCATGTCTTGCTTGTTAAGAAGGGTATACTTGTGATTAAACAGGTACCACTGTTCCTGACGATTGCCCTAAAGGAAATTACTGTCCAGTCGGCAGCCTAACCCTAATACCTTCAACTTCAAATAAGAAGATATGTCCTGCTGGAACATTCAACAGTCTAACTAATCTTAAAGCCGAAACTGAGTGCTAAATATGTCCAAAGGGAAGATATTGTGTAGCGGGAGAAACTAATCCAGAAGGTTCTGGACCATGCAATGCAGGATTTTTATGCGATAATGGAGCAAAGAGTGCTAACGATACTTCTAAAAAATGTCCTACTGGCCATTACTGTGAGAAGGGAGCTCTTTATCCAAAATAGTGTCCAGAAGGAACTGAGCAAAAATTAGAAGGGGCAGTGGACATTTCCTATTGCATTCCCTGTCCAGAGGGAAATTACACTGACAAGAAAGGAACAACAAATTGCTCTCGCTGTATGAATGGATTTTATTGTATCAAGGGATCTACAACGCCAAAGCCAACTGATGGAACAATGGGAAGACTATGTGATGCTAATCATTACTGCATAAGTGGTCTCGAGTACAAATGCTCAAGTTTCTCATATTAGAATATCAAAGGTCAATCATCCTGCTAGAGCTGTCCAATTGGATACAATTGTAATGTAAGTTACAACCTCGGCTAGGCTGATCCACCTTTATGTGAAAAGGGGTATTTCTGCAATAAAGGATATCAAGAAATATGCCCTATTGGAACTTATGGAAATTCAGTTGGATTAGAATATGATCATCAATGCACACCTTGTCCAACCGGGTATTACTGTAAAAATGGAAGGTATGATATTAATTAAACTTGTGATGCTGGGTTTTTCTGCAAATCAGGAGCAAAATCTAATAATGATACGAACAACTATTGCCCAGCAGGTTTTTATTGTGAGTAAAGTGCCACTTAAATGCCAATTAAATGTCCAAATGGAACATTTTCATTAGCAGGAGCATCTAGTGTTGATAATTGCACTGAATGCCAAGAGGGTTATTATTGCATGGACGGCAGTGCTGAGAAATTTGATTGTCCTGAGGGCTCCTACTGTCCGCCTGGAACTGGAAATCCAGTGCCTTGTCCTAAAGGAACGTATGGAGGGAAAAAGAATTTGAAAAGAGAGTATGATTGTTCAACATGTCCATCTGGATCTCTATGCAATACAACAGGAATCGAGAACCCTAGTGACTTTCTATGTCCACCAGGATATTATTGCATTAGAGGATCGTTAGAACCAGTAGCTTGTCCCGTAGGATACTATAGAGCCTTTAGAGGAGGTTCATCAATTAACAGCTGTTTAAGATGCGATCCAGGATTTTACTGTGCCAATGAAGCATAAGTTGTTCCTATTGTTTGTCCTAATGGTACTTACTGCCCATCTGGAACATAATCTCCAATTGGTTGTCCAGCTGGATATTACTGCCCTTCAAAATCTTCAACACCAATAAAATGCCCTACTGGATTCTACTGTCCAGGAAGAACAGAATTTTACTTCAAATGTGCAAATGGTACGTATTGCCCCCCTGGCACATCAATTCCTATCACTTGTCCTGGAGGTAAATTTGGATCTGGTGTAGCAAATAACACAAATGAAACAGTCAGTTGTGACACTTGCGGTAGAGGTCAGTATTCTACTTAAGAAATGTCAGGATTATGTATGGATTGTACTCCAGGGTATGTATGTCTTGGAAGTACTAATGTTGAGAGGCCAACAAGTATAGAAGTAAATAATGGTTATATTTGCCCACCAGGCCATTATTGCCCTCTCGCATCTTACAGAGAAGTTGCTTGCCCAATTGCAACTTATAATAAATATGAAGGAAGAGATGATATCACAGATTGCTTACCATGTAAAGCTGGCTACTATAATGATATTATTGGATAATCAGGTTGTAAGTAATGCGGTCCCTCTAGTTCTTCTGCTGAGGGTTCATCTACCTGCTCTTGTATTGGAAAGAACAGAAGATTTGCTAAATCTATTGGCGCTTGTCTATGTGAGTCTGGGTTCAAACCAAAGGATGGTAAATCAGATTCTGATTCTATAGTTGATTGCGAAGCCAACAACAAATAAACTTGCGCTGATGGTCAAGAAATCGATCTAGAAGGATACTGCGTCGATTCAGAAGATAGTATCTGTAAAGCTCAATGTGATGGTTCTAATGTAGTTATTAATTTTAAGTGACAAATTTTAGGGTTCAATTGTAAGTGGCACTGGTCTCTGCTCATGCAGTTCTCTTGTAGTTGCCGATTAAGTCTGTGATGCAACCTGTCGATCTAAATAGCCAACTGCGACATTAGATTCATCAGGAAACGTAGTTATCTATGATCCAAAGACAAATAAAACTTAGACAACAGACCCTTCAACGTAATACTTTAATATCTTAATTTTAATCTTAGAATTAACGGATATGTCGGAGACTTTAAGTGCCAATCAGCTAACTAATCTGACTGTAAAGTTTACTCTGTGGGAAAATCTGACTCTGGCGATTTTACCTATGACTATTCGACTAATTAAGAAGTGTTGTTTGCTGCTGGTCTCAGAACATCCCTTAGAAGACAACTTCAGTCAACCACCTCAGCTAATGTTATAACAAATCCAGTTATGTGTATTAAATAAGGAAATGCTGTTCTATTCTCAGTAAACTCCTACAAACAGCAGTATCCAGTCTACTATAAAGACTCTATTCTGAATACCAATCAAAACTTTGACTATGGTCCTTTCCTAGAGCTCTAGTCATCAATCTAAAGAGGAACAGTGATAAATGCTTTCTCGTATATTTTCAAAGATGCAGGCATCTACGTATTCAAGGATTCAAGTGATTCAAATAAATATACTATCCTTGGTGTTGTTGCATCTGATTAGGAATGCTCAAACAAAGACGCCAATGTTTAAAGTACAACAGCAGCCTCTCTTTCTAGTATTGGCATTGTGTCTCAACCAAAGATAGTAAATCCTCAATGGTCATTTATTATTGGAGTGTTTGTCTTCATCCTTCTATTCTCCTTTGGAATTGTTACTTTCATTATTGTGATGCACAATAGAAATTCAGCTTAGAATATCAAATCTTCAGACAGCAACACAAAGAAGAATAACATCTATTATGAAAAATTGAATCAAATGGAAAAAGAAGATTTGCGAAAGACTAAATGGTACTATTGCCTATGTAAAAAGTTTAATGATCTCGCTAACCAAGCAGCTAAAGTTTAGCCCACTGACTCTTCAGGAGATGTATCGTATGGTGATTTGGAAAAATTACTTGCAGAATTTAAGGAATCAATGGATGTTCTTAAATAGAAGATGAAGGAAGATGGAGAGAAAGCCGAAAGTTAGGAGCCATAATTGGATGAGGAGAAAAATGAAGAAGATGTTCTAATAGATGAATTAAACTAACTAAGAAAATTTGTAAATGACAATAAGGAATGTATAGAGGACTTCTTTGGAATCAAGAGAGACAAAAGAGACGATGAAGAAGAGAACGACGAAAATGATGAGTTAAATGATAGCAGAGATATCAATGACTTGGACAATCCTCATGATGAAATGTCTGATTTACTAAGAGATCAATAAAATTAAGAGCAACAGATGATGAATAAGATGAAGGAAAATATGAATCAGTTGAAAGAGCAACTTATTATTTAGATTAAGGACTAAGGTGAGGACGAAAAACAGAAAATGATAGATGATTACAAATTTAAGATTGATTCCATGAATCTTTCTGAGCAGGAGAAGATTGAACTCCTAGATGAGCTAGAACATAGATTGAATAAGGTTAATGATATCTTACAGTCAGAGGAAGCCAGTCAAGAGAAGAAACTTTAAGATGCACTTGCTAAGAGAAGAAAGAAGAAGGACGAACTTACAAAGGTTATGGTGACATTGAATAATCTCAAACAAGACGATACCAAGTAATTTAATGAGCAGATCGAGAAGATTGCTTAGAAAGAGAAAGAAGAGATGGCTCTTATGGAGAAGGATATTGAGAAGGAGAAAAATCAAGAGGCGAAAGAAATTGAAAAGCAACTTTAAGCTAACAAGAGTGAGAGACTGGCAGAGATGGAACGAAAACTGGAAGAAATGAAGAGAAATAAGGAAAGTAAGGATTGGGACATTGAATTCGGAGATTTGCTTAATGATTATGGAAAGCTTGTCAAAAATGTTGAAATGGAAATGGAGTTTGAAAAAGCTAAACAAATGAAAGATCTAGAAGAAAGAATCAGAAGAAGAAAAGAGATGAAATAAAGAGATGTCTAAGAGTAAAGAAAAGAAAGAGAGTAGAAATTCAATGAGCAGCTTAATGATAAGAGCAAGAATCTTGGAAACTAGATTGAACAAATAAAGCAGCTCCTCAAGCCAGTTGTAAATGAGGATCTAAGAATCCAAGCACTTCTAGACTCTGAAGATATTGTAAGGCCATTAGAAAGGAGCACAGACGTCACTTAAGATTACCGATCTAACTAGTCTTAAGCAGCACCTTTCCAAAAGCAAATTGAGCTTGTAGCTGAGGAGGAGGACTAGAAGATTAACAATTTGCTTGAAGACATGAAGAAACAAGCAGATAGATAAAATAAGGATCACGAACTTTAGAAGCAGACTCTACTTAGGAAAATTGAAGAAGCCACTGACAGCAAAGAGAAACAAAGACTAATGGACTAATTTGAGAAACTTAGAAAGAATATTGACGAGATTTAGAACAGAGAAGCTGAAGAGCAAAACCAAAAGCTCAGAGACGCTCTGCTTAATAGAAAAGCTAGAAAGCAAAAGATTAATTCAAAGGTTAAGGAGGTTCAGTAGGAGAGTGTGCTGAAGTAAGTGGATGAAAGAACTAAAGAGTTACTTGACAAGAACTTATAAAAGGAATCTGTAGAGGATGATGTCAAGAACATGGCTGAAAAACTCAAATCTAAATTCGAGAAAGATGAACTCATTCAAGTCGCTGAAAACTTCCTCGATCAAAAGCACCTAAGAGATTTACAAGAATACATGCTTGCATTATTTGATGAAAGAGCTAAGGCTCTAAGGAAATACATCTTTGATCTTATGACTCAGAAATAAACAGAATTGGAGCTTATCAAGGAAGAATTTTAACCTCAATATGACTTCTTGAAAGATAAGAAAGCCAAGGGTCTTATTACTGACTCATAGTACAGAGATATGATGGCTAAGCTACAAGAAGAAGAAAGTGACAAGAGAATAGATGCTGAGATCTAGATAAAGGAATTAGAGCAGAAAATGGAGGAGGAGTTAATGATCTAAAGTGTCAAGAACAGAGCTGATGTAGAATAAGCATTAAAGGATAAGCAAGCAGATGAGAAGGTGAAGATGATTGACTTCTTGATAGGAGATAACTAGAACAATGAAACCATTAAGCAATATCTTGAGAGAGAGAAGAAAGGCACATTGAGGGAGCTTGTAGACTTCAAAAAGCAGAAGGACCAAGAAAAACAGAAAAAACTGAAGGATATTGAAGAGATGAGAGCTAATCGTGAACAAGAGTTGAGGGAAAAAGAAGAAAGAATGCTAAACTGGGAAGATAAAATGAAACAAGAAGAAGCCAAACATATGCAAGCATTTGAAAAGCAAAAGAATGCCATTATATCAAAGAAACTCAACGAGCAGAAAGCAGAACTCTTAAGAGAAGTGAATAAAGACGAAATAAGCAAATTACTTCAATAGCACAAGAGAGATATTGCTAATCTTGAGACGGCGTTACAGAAGGAATAGGAGAGACAAATGACAAATATGAGGAAAAATGTTGGTGAAAGACTTAAAGATCAGGAGACTGGCAAGATCAAAAGAGAAATCAAAATGGCTCAGTTAATCAAAGATAAGAGTGCCAGATAAAAGGAGATGCTAAATGTAAGCATGGCTAGTTCATAAGTCAAATTTGGCTCAAATAGAGCTGAGACCAAAGAAGAGTAGATGAAGAAAAATATTGAGAAAATTAAATACATGCAACAAACAGTAGACAAGAAAGTTTACTTTGGAGGCAAACTCTTCGTCAAGGATCATTAAGTCAAGAAGATGGAGCTCATCAAGAAATTACTTAAGAAGGATGATTTAAGTTCGATATAATAGAGCCTGCTTGAGCAGCAATCAAACATGATTCAAAGTGTAGCAAGACTCTAGAGTCAGTTCAGTGATGATAGCTTGTTGCAAGACTCAGTATCATCCTACGCTACTGGAAACTTAACATTCAAAGAACTAATTGACCATGTCAATAAAATTGAGGATAACTATCAAGAGATTTCTAAAAATATCTTGAATAGACCATCAATTCACACAAATGAATGAATTTTAGCTTGAGTTCATGAACTCAATACTAAGATATAACTAGAGATTGAGTCTCATTTATTAGCTTGGCCAGCTTTGAGATTCTCTCTATTTAGAAACCCATTATTCAAGAATTTAATTTCAAACTTAAAAACTTCAACCACAAATTAATGAATATAAATTTAATCTTGATTTAATAACTTCATAAACTATCCAATATCAGCATAGTGGGGTTTTGGGGTTTTGGGGTTTTGGGG
>CCKQ01000831.1:0-10991 GCA_000751175.1 Stylonychia lemnae
CCCCCCAAAACCCCAAAACCCCATGAGACTATGATTAAATTATTTGAAAAAATTCGATTATAAAATTAAATTTCAGTAGATATATTTTCTCAGGATTATAGACCTTAGATATCAATATTATTCTAAGCAATTGAGTTTTATTTATTTCTTCTTAATCTTTTACTTTTCACCTACTTTTTAGATTTTCGCTTGACTATTGGTCTTTAAAGCACATTAATTTAAATATCATTTCCGCCAATAATCTAAAACCTTAGGTCATGATCAATATATTCTAACTATTATTTGTCTTATAAATGGGTTTTAATATCGTTTCTTTAGCTTACTATCTCTGAACTATCCAAAGAACTATGATTGAAAATGTCTAGTTTACTCAAAGAAAAATCCTATTCAGATCTCCTGTTGATCCTGTATTCGAGCTCATCATAATTCCAATCCCTAAACTATCTTAGAATATTCAAAGAGCCTTTCATCGATTGTATTTATTCTCTATTAATCTATTCTTCAAAATTTCTGTGGATGCTAGAATCGTTAAATTCTCTTGTTATAGATAGATCATCATCATCTATCTAAATATCATTTTTAAAGTTTATAGCTTTTTGACTTGGGATTTCTGTCTAAGGAGTTATCTATCTTATTTATTTATTAGATGTTTGATTAAATCTTTACGAATCATAATTCTTTATATATTAGGTTTCCTCAGATAACTAAGATTCTTTTAGTAAATCCCTTTTTTCTCGATGAGTGAGATTTTAAACTTTAAAATTCCCCAGATTTTACTTTACCCTATTTAAACCATCTTAAATCATTCTATATTATCTCTTATTGTATACTATGTCATCATACTCCTCAAATACGATATCTTGAACCATCTTAGAGACTAATTAAGGATCAACTTCTTTGAAAATTCTTTCATAATTTTCCTAATTCAAAACTATTTTTGCCTCTGTAATTTGTTTTTTTGCTAGTGCAAGTGCTATAAAATACTATTCTTTTATAGATTAATTTTTCATTTTGACATCAAATATTTGTTTTTCTCTTTAAAGCTTGTTTATATCTCCACAAGCACACATATATAAATATATTTTTGGAAGAGAGTTCCTAAGTTTTTGCATAATTTCCTCAAACATTTTAATGGTCCAATAGCAAAAAAAGAAAGCATTTGATATCACAATAATGATGAAGAAAGCTAACTTTGTATTCGGATCAAGAATAACTGCACCATTTGCAAAATCAGGGTTTTCTTTTATCCACTTTTCTGGTAAATCAGTAATAAAAAACATTCCACAATAAATGGATATCATAGAAGTAACTAGGGACACAATTTCAAGATTATTTAGATCAAGAGTACTATAAGGCCTGTTTTTCATTGTAATAATCAAAAAACTATAAAAATGTAAGTATAAAATAATTACCAAATAAGAAGGAAGAATACAAACAATGCTTGAGCTAAGACACCAAGACTTCTTACAAAAACTGCTACCAAAATAAGAATCATTTTTCTATACATAATAACAATCTCCCAGAAATAAAACTCCTTTCTAAAACCTCTATATAAAAATCCATACATTTCTTTAACTTCTAATTGATCTAATTTATATCTAAAATTTCTCATTAGTACATAGGCAAAAGCAGGTATTCCTACTCCCCATACAATAATGGAAGGTAATGCAAAGAAAAAACTAAATAGACTATGTTAAGCACTCCAACAAATGACTTCAAGATCATTTAGTAATCTCATCTCATCTTCAATATTATGACATTTAAAATCATAAAACATTGTTTGAACTATATTTGGATGGATCAAAAACAAAATTATCACCATTGTAGACACAGCTTTTTACTCTATTTTTAAACCATCTCTCTTTAATCTTTTATATAATAACCAAAAGCTTATTGATATGATCAAAAGCATCACAGGTGCAAAAGCCAAAAATATCAATTTAATAAAAATTATTCTCACTCCATAAAATGGAGGATCATTAGATAAATAAGTTTAGTTTTCTATTCTTGAATCTAGAAAACAATCAAAACTAAAAATTTATGTTGAGGCTTGAGCAACTGGCTTAGTTGAATCAAAAAAGGATAAAAGCTAGCTTGGCCAATCTAAACTAAAAGACGCAGTAAGTAAAATCAATTAAATATGATTTAGCAAGATCTTTTAGTAAATTCCTGTAACATTTCTTATTTATTGTGCTCCTTATAGAGTAGATCTTACTATTATCACTACAGCTACTATCAAAGCAATTATGATAAATGTCAATCTAATTATATTAATAGTTTTCTCAGGACATTTTGAGCATTAAAAATCACCTGTTCTAGAATAACCCACTAAACAATCTGCACATAATACGCCTTGATAACCTTTTTAACAGGAGCCTATCGGATTATTTTCTGGTTCAACCATTCCTAAACATGCAGGCTCATACAGGCATTAAATAAACAAGGAAGATGAGTTGGTCGTTCTCCAAAAACCAGGTCTAGGTCCTACATTAGAACCTCCATAGCATAAGGCTTTATCTGAGGGGCATGATTCACATTATCCTGGAGATGTCATTTTCACCAAAGAAAAACTTTACTAATTAGGGCATTTAATACATTATCCTTCTTCTGTAAATTATTCGCCTATATCACAATCTCTAAGTTCTAGAATAATATTTGTATCTAAATTAGACTATGATTCACCAATTTGTTTCATAAATTCTTAATTAGAAGTTTTCCTTAAATCTATTCCATCTGAATTGAAAGAAATTGTGTATTTATTACCAGGTGAAGCTGAAAAACTTAGTCCATAAATTTATACCATTCCTGCTATTGTATCAAAGGTTGTCGTTCCCTCAATAATAGGGGGATAAATATGTGATTAATTGTTATTTAAGGATTATTCAGCATTTACATAAACTTTTATCTTACTTGTATTATCTGAAGCTTGAATTTATCCATATTTATCAATATGAGCTAAGTAAATTGTAGGGATATTACCACCGCTTCTTTAATTTTAAATTTTCCCTTATTATTCATCAATTACTCCTTCTTTCTACAAATTTCTGCTAATTAAATAATTTTCAGTTTCACTTAGTTGTCTTAATATATTTAAATCATCGATTTTAATAATTCCAAGATCCACTTATAGATTTATATAAAATGTTTAGTTGATCATAATTAATTTCTAAGAGAAAGTAGCAATATTATTTCCATAGTAGATACCCTTGTTACCAGAAAAAATCATATCTTTTGCAGTGAATTTTGGCTCTAGGACATCCCAATATATTGCACCTCCCTTTATTTTTGCTAAATTATTTTAGAAAAAATTTTTGTTAGCGAATTCTAAATTGCAATTGAGATAAGTTTCATCGCAAGTATAATAAATTGCTCCTCCTGTACCAGATATTTCCTGCTAAGAATATGATTAATCATACAAAACAGTATTTTTCCTAAAAATGCTGCTTTAAATAGTTGTATACTAGATGTTATTAAAAAATATTGCTCCTGCAGCTACTGAAGCTTAACAATTTTCAAAAATTGAATTTTTTATCAAATATTTTCCAATTTTATCTGTTATTTTTTTATTAACTTCATTTTCTTCAATATATAATGCTCCGCCAAGTTGACTGTATAATTTTGAAAAAGTGCTGTTAATTATTTAAATATTTCTGCAATTGAAACATTGCAAACCTGCGCCTTAAGTGCTTTTCTCATTATTAACATTTGATATTGTACTATTTAAAATCTGGACTCCACATTATTCTGCATAAATTGAGTTTTTGGCATTTGGATTCAATATATTAACCTTAAATAAAGTTAGATTTTGATCTGTATTAGAAACAAAGATGTCATCTCCACCATCTTATGCTAGATTATATTTAAAATTTGTCTCATCACTAATTTAAATGCTAGCAAATCCAACAGCATAAATAGCCCCTCCGTTGGTGAATGCTAAATTATTATTAAAAGTATTCTTCATTATTTTAAGGTTGCTATAACCTGATAGATATACTGCTCCTCCCATTATAGCATAACCATTCATAAATTAAGAATTGATTATTTCAATGTCTACATCTGTAATGATGAAAATGAAAGTTCCTCTAGTCTTATCAAGACCTGAATATATTCTATCTTCTAACTAATCAGAGAATGTCTACAAGAACTTAGAATTCTGTATATATACCTAGGAAAAACCAAGGAATAAGTTCTTAGACCTTTAAGTAGCCTCGTTGTCTTTGAAAAAGCAACTTTCTATATAGGTTTTGGAATACATTAAAGTAATAGTATTTTTCACTGCCTTATTTTAAGTGAAGTCACATTACTTAATGGTATTATTAATTGTTAGACTGCTTTATAGAACATAAATTGTTGATACCTCACTTGCTTAATTTTTGTTAAATATTGTCCCATTGATATTAAAATAAGATTCAGTTGTTACAAACAAAACACCTGCCGAAAAATATGCTTCATTATTTGTGAAAAATGAAGATTTAACACTTAAATAGGAATTTTGATTCATTTAGATGACTCCACCAATATTACCTATATTTTTATCAAAATCAGAATATAATATCGAAGCATTTGTTTATTGCAAGTAGAAAACTCCTCCTTAAGCCCCTGCATTAAGATAGTATTTGGAATAAAAGTCCTAAAAATTTGTATTAGATAGTGTAAATACACCTCCAAAGTTTGTAATGAAACAATGCTAGAATAAATTGTACTTAGAGTCAATGAATCTCGCATTATTTATTAAGATATTTGATTGTAATTAGTAAAATGGATCTGGTAAGTTCAGGAAATCTTTAATAAGATACTGAATATAATCTGGTTTGCATATCATATTGTTATTGTAAAGAAAAATTTAAACATTAGCTGATTGAGAAAAAATTGCAGCTCCTTCAGGTGATTCGAAGTTAGTTAAATTTGAATCCTAAATCATAAAGATTAGTGCGTCAATTATATGAATAATACCTCCTTTTAATATTGCAAATTCTTTATCAAATTTTATCCTTGTAAGATTTATCTAAATAAATGCATTATCAGTGCTTAAAAACCCTCCTAAATCAGCCTAGTTATATTGAGTAGCATAACTATCAGATATTTAAAGCCAAGAAGTATCAAGTGCACCAATTTTAGATTTACTTACCAAGAAAGCACCTCCATCTTTTAAAGCAGTATTGTTTGTAAAGTTAGAAAATGTGATATTTACCCTTACTTAATTATCAAAGACAAAAACTCCCCCACTAAAAGCATAATTTTTAAAAAATGCTGAATTATTCACATTCATCTCACAACTCATGCAGAGAATAACTCCTCCTCCTATGGCAGCATTCTCATGATAGATTGAGTTTATCTCTTTGAATTTAGTATCTTTGATAGTATAAACTGCTCCTTAGTTGAAAAAATAGCAATATCTATATTCATTGTCAAATGAAGATACTCCCTAAATAGAATCTGCTACATAAATTGCTCCAGCATAGTCTGCTTGAAAGCTTTATAATTTCTCTTTAACATAATTAAAATCAAAATTAGTTTCAGATTCTATTATAGTTTTATTAACTGTCATTGAAAAATTTGGGTAGGAAGAGTAGAGTAATGATCCAAGCTTCTTTGCTTTAAAATTTCTAAATAACGATTTTTAGATCATTGCTGTGTCAGATGAAATTTAAAGTACACCATCCATTTTCGAAACAAATATTACTCCACCAGACTCTATTGCTGATGAATTTAAAAACTAACTTTAATATATATCTAGGAATTTTAGCTAAGTTGAATCAATATAAAATGTACCTCCAGATATTCCTGCAAATGTATTGGAAACATTGACATAAGTCATATTAAATGAACTTGCACCAATTGGATTTCTCGGTTCATTTATGTAGAATACTCCTCCGTATTATTTAGAGATTGAATTATTAATCAAAGATTTCATCATAATAGTTGGAGAAAGATCTTAAATAAATATCACACCTCCAGATACAGCATACATGTTCTAAAAACTAGTGTTTGTAAGATTTACAAAAGTGGTGTCTAAATAAAAAACTCCTCCATAAAGTGCAGAATTATAGCTATACTATGAATCTTGATCATAGAATTATGTTTTAAAGAGAGAATATCCTGAACCTGTCTAGCAAACATAACAATTTTAGATTATTTAAGAATAAGATCGTATCATTAATGCATCAGTTATATAAAAAGCACCTGCAATATCATACAAAGGCAGGAGAAGTTCAATCTTTCCTTTTAAATCTGCTTAGTAATCAAATTAGCGAGAATAGCATTGAAATAAATTCTCCGCAAGAAATAAATCTAGCTTCGAACTCTGAGAGTACATAAAACTTCCTTTTTATGAAGCATTAAAGTTATGAAATTAAGATTGAGTAATGTTCAGTTATGTTTAGTTCAAAATATAAAAGATTCCTCCACTATCACTTGAGAAAGAATCATTAATAGTAATGTTATTCATATTTATACTTTAACCTTTATTGTCTATATAGAATACACCACCATTCTTTTTGCTTACGGATTAAAAGATTAACATATTATTAAGTTCAGTAGTTCCTGTTATAGAGCCCTTGATAAAAATTGATCCTCCCTTATCAAGGCTAAGACTGTTATTAAAGCTGATGTCTTTTAGAAGCAACTAATCATAATGATTATCTATAAAAATTGCACCACCATTGTGAGCCTCACTCAATTAAAATGAGGATTTACTAATATTTAAGGTACAATTCTAACAATAAATAGCTCCCCCTGAAATAGCACTATTATATTTGTAGGTTGATAAAGTATCTACCAAACTAGCATTTATTAGTGTGATTGCTCCGCCTTAGTAGCATACATAATTGTTTTAAAAAATGTTTTTATTACTATAAATGGTATTATTTGTATTCTTCAGATAAAATGAGCCTGGGTTCAACTATCCCATTAGATCACTATTCTATTCTATCCATTAATCCTTCTTCTTGTTGAAGGTGTTATTGATAATTATGAGTTAAAAATTGCTATATTCAGTATACAGGAAAGAGCCATTATTTAATGACTCATAATCAGTAAAATTAGAATCCATTAGCTCTACGAGAGATGACTATTTAATGTAAAATACTCCTCCATTATCAGTAATCGCTCGACTATTCAGAATCTTAAAAGGCTAGAAATTTTGAAATTAGAGTTAAGGATTATCAAAATAAAAGCATCCACCATTTTATTGAGCATAGCTTTAGTTGAAAAAATTGTATCTCTTAAGTATAATAACGCATTAATTGGAATCCGAGAAACTAGTAGCATAAATTAATCCCCCATTTCTAAACGCTTAAGAGTTGAAAGTTGTAATATTTTCAATTGTAACATTTGCATTATTTTGAATATTAATTAACCCACCATTATTTGCCTTGAAATCCGAATAAATACATGAATCAATTGTTATCTAACAACTCTAGCAGTAGTATATTCCTCCAGAGATAGCTGAAATTTTGCTGAATTACGAGTTTATTTCTGAAAAAGTAGTGTTCTCTAAATAATAGATTCCTCCATTATTTCTATTTAGACAGTTTTTGAAAATATTATTTGTTGAATAAAGTTAGCTAGAATCTAATGCATAGATTACGCCTCCAAACAAAACGATGTTTTAACGGAGTAAAAAGTCATTATCATAATTAGCATCTTATCCTTCACAGTCTATTATATTTTAAATAATATCTATCTTCTAACTTAGGTTCTCTGAGAAAATGATTGATCCATTTTAAAGAGAATTCACATGGCTGAAGTTGCATTTATTTATTATTATTAAATTTCCATTTCTATCATTGATAAATCCTCCGTTGATTTCAGAATGCGAGTTTGAAATAGATGTTTCACTTAGGTAAAGTTCAGAATTTAATGCATCAATATAGATCACTCCTCCACTTTATTCTATGCTTTTAGTGCTATTTATCTGAGAATTACTAATTCTTATAATTACTTTTTAGGATATTTCTGAAGAAAATATAAAGCCTCCATTTCCAAAAGATTCACTCTAATTCACTTTTAAATAAGAAAATTCTAAAATTGATTAACCTGTAACATAATAACTTCCACCGGTGTAAGAATATGCATTCTGAATACTAATATTGTTGAATGATCCAATAATATTTTTAAATGATCCAATAGCCCCAGAATGTGCAGCAATTCCATAGTATTTTGAATTTAGATCAGTAACTGTTGTGTTTTCAATTTTAAATAAACTGCCATCAAATAAGTAGCAGTTTTATACTTCTAAGTATTATATAAAGAGATCTGCATTCTATATAATGATCAAACTACCAGATGATGTGATATTTGCTTTGACACTATTTTTATAAACTGAATACTAAGGTTATTCATATGAACAATTCACTCTTACTTATGATATATTAATTTTTTGGCCTTCAAACCTTGTGTATATTAGGGAGCCTTGCTATAATGCTGTTATATTATTAATAGTAACATTTTGCAGGATTATTTCTTCGGTTTTATTATCTTAATAGATACCTCCAATTCCTTACGAGTAAATATGTTTTAAGTTGCAATTCTAAATTTTTAATTTCGAATTTGGATTACTATTCCATAAAATTCCTCCATTAGAATACGATTCAATATATTATATAGTATCTCTGCAATCAATCATATTTATAGATGCAAATCCAGTACCTTAACCATAAAATATTCCTCCTGCATTAAATACTTTAGAATTGAATATCAGCGAATCTTTTAAATTGATAATCGCTGAATTATTCAAATCAATTATAGATCCGATTTAAGAGACTTAATCTTTGAATGTTAAATTAGATAAATTATAGGTGAATCCTCCTCCATTAATACTAATTTGACCTGATTCACCACCATTTTAAGAGTAAATTGATGAGGAATCTGAAAATTAAATCTTAGGCTATAACCTAAATATTGATCCCATTTTAGTGTTGTAGCAAAGTTTAAATTGATTGGACTTAGAAATAATTTGCCCTTATAATGATGGCGTAAAATAGAACAAGCCTCCAATTTAATTATGGGATTATTGAATGTTTTACATGATTTAGTTATAATAAATTGGATAGTTATAATAAATACCTTAATCTCGACAGGTAAAATTTGAATTCTAAATACTAAAATCTATACTAGGTGATAGTTAATCATTAACATAAGCAAATGATCCATTTTATAGTGAGTTAATGACATTAAAATAACATCTATTGGTTTATAAGTTGATTATTTCGGTCACACTAGAGTAATATATAAATCCTCCATTTGATAAAGAAGTTATATTGTTGAAATTTGAGTCATTTAGAATTACGTTAAATTATTTACTTGATGAATAGTAAACTCCACCTTCACTTCCTGAGAAAATATTTTCAATTAATGATTGTGACTAAATTATTAAAGTCGAATTTATTGAATAAATTATCTTAAATAAGCCACCTGAGAAGGCTTAGCTTTGATATATAGTTGATTTATCTATTAAAATGTAGCTTAGAGAACCACTAGAGTAAAGGAGTCCTCCTTCTGAACTCCTTAGTTTTGATATTTTAGTTAATCCTATTATGTTCAATTTTATAGAACCACCTAAATGATAAATTAATCCTCCATAAGCTTAAGATGATATATTATCAAATTCTGAATTCATTATAAGTATCTCGTTAGATGAGTCGAGTTATTCTATATTAATCAAACCTCCATTATAAGTAGATGATATATTATCAAATCTAGAATCTATAATTTTAATTTTTGATGCAATTCCTTTTGAGCAAATAAGTCCCCCATTTGTTGAAAAATAATTTTACACAAAAGTATCAGCTAATATCAACTACAGTGCTTAAATAGATCCATAATTAATCAGACTTCCACCATTAGATGTCGTTAAATCATTAAAATTAGATTAATTTATTGATAATTGAACATTATTTAACTAATTACCTAATAGCAGAAAAGAGCCATCAGCTTAAAGCGCTTTATTTGTATCATAATTAGTATTAATTATATCAATTTATGCATCGCTAGATGACTGTATACAAATGATACATCCCTTCAAGACACTATTTTCTTAATTAAAATTTGTGTCATTTATATTCAAATCAAGATATCCATTAGTCTAAATCACAATAATTCCATTAGCTGATTAAACGTTGTTAAATTAAGATAATAGATTTTTGCTTTTAAATATATTAACCTAATTTTGTTTCGCTGAATTATTATCTATCAATATTGTAGATCCTCCACTCAATAATGATTCACTATTATTTGAAATGATACTATCAAAATCAAATTATATTTTTGGTGAATTTTCAATATAAATATCAGCTCCAAAATTTGCCATATTACCGATAAATGTGTTATTAAATAGAGTAAGCTAACACTTAAGACAGTAAATACTACCTCCATATAAGGCATAATTATTTCTGAATTAATTTGAGATAGAAATCAGAGTCAAAGTCCCTGAACTTTATAATGTAGCAATACTACCCTTTAAAGATCCTCCTAAATTTTAAAATGTACAATTTGCAATCAATAATTTAATGGCAAATGTTGAAGCTCTTACATCTATCAAAGATGCTTGATCAAACTTACTATCAAATATTTATTATTTATAGTAGTTTCTTGAGTTTTAAAATTGAATAGAGGAATTTCCTATGAATTATGATTGATTAACGCTTATTTAAATATCAATTGATGGATTAATTATGCATAAAAATCTGCCGCATCCTGAAGTATAACTATTTTATATTGAATTTGTAGGGTTTGAAATATCCATGACATTTACTTAATTTATGAATGCTTTTTAGGGATTCTCTAAAGTTATAAAACCATTAAATTATCCACTAGTTTATTAAAATCCTATTAGAATATTATTGAGAGTTATGTTTTAAATCAAAACTGACTGCTAAAGTAATTAAAATAAAAGCATACCAGAATAAGCTGATTAACAATTTGAAAATATACTATTTTGAATAGATACTTAATAATCAAGTGTATATTGTAGTGCATTCTGAGGTAGCTCC
>CCKQ01001018.1:0-11330 GCA_000751175.1 Stylonychia lemnae
ATCTCCCCAAAACCCCAAAACCCCATAGTTTGGAACGTAATTATGAAATTAAGAATAAATCATTTAAAATCATAGTTAATTCTCAAAAATTGGGACTTACTAGTCGTTTCTAAATGAGGAAATGTATATAATTGGTTAAACTTTGACTGCACTTTGCTATTTTGAAATATATTCCTATTCGTCTTTTATATGGGCAAGTCTATTTGATACTTCTGTAATAAACTACTCGCAATTAATAATCTGCTGGCTGATAATTTTTCTAGCTTTTCCTGATTTCAGAATAAACTTGACCTCACATTCATCGACTATTTCTTCTATCAGATTTTAGTTTAAAAGCAAATTCTAATTGTTTTATTGCTATATCAAGGCATTATCAATTTTCTTGGGGGCTTCATGCTAACCATAATTGTTATCACCTTTTTGATACTCTTTCTTTTTTTTCCAAAATGATTTTTTCTTGGGTATTCTATAATGTCTGATGGTTATGTCTCTTATTTCCTTTATCAATATGTGAAGCTTAAGCTGATAGAGGTTTTAAATATAAAGAATTCTCTCATCTGTGCATATCAATATCCTTTCTTTGAATCTAGATTATTCTTCTGAGCCCATCTTATCTGAAACATCTTGACATATATGTATGTTCTCATTCTTGAACACTCCATTGTTACAGGTATTAATAGCAGCAAAGGCATGAGAAGAGATCGGCTCATAATTCTTCATAATCTACATCTCATCAAAGAACCTTGGGAATCTAAATCTTTTGTATCTGAAGTCTTCATGTCCCTGTGCATGATTTCTAATCCCAGTTGAAGTAGAGTGAACAAATTTTAAGATTCCACTTACAGGAGACACAATAAGCCCAAATAAACCTTATACTGCGCCTTTTGAGACTTACTTGCAGCCTTTACCCTCTTCTCTAACTCTATTAATTGGAGTAGTAACCACACCAGCAAATCCTTTACCGAATTCTATGGCAAATCCTTTTCCACCTTGATATACTCCACTTTAAATACTGTGAGGATCATCTAGATTAGATTCTGATATTTACCTTCCCGAGAGATTTGAAATAGACATATACCATGTTCCTGTCATCTTGGACACAGAATTCGAAACTCCTATTGCTGTGTTAGAGGCAAAGCTTTTGATTCCTTTAGTTATACCTTTCATAGCTTGTTTAGCACTCCCCTATAATACTCCTTAGAAAGGCTCTGAATAAAGTAGCTCAACTCCTCTTCCTAAATTGTTTATTAGACTGACTGGATTTCCAATAATATCAGTTGCACCAAACACCTAATAGATTTACTCCAACCCTTGCTTCACATAATGCTTTGTAAGTCTCTTCTGAAAGTCATCGATATTAGTGTATGCATCATTTATCTCTATTTCACTGAAGTATAATTATGCATCAGAGACATTAGCGAAATTCATGAAAAAGTTGATAATCCCATTTGACATACCCTCAGTACCAGATGCTTGAATTTTCGATACCCTAAATGTTAGATATATCCTCATAGCCTTGATTACTATTTTCTGAACTAGAATCTTGCTGGAAACCAGTCCCTTTTACTCACTAAACATGATTGGATCAGCTTTGATAAAGGGACACACCTTATCTCTGGTAAGAAATTTCTTCTCGCTCTCTTTCTTTTTCTCTTCCTTCGTTTACTTAAATGTCGGTCTCCTTCTAATTTATTGGCCAGTGGCTAGCTCCTCTAGATTCTCTTATAATGCATCTCTTTCAAATAAAATTTCATCCGTTTCAGCTCCTCCAATCCTTCCATCCTAAAATATTTGGACGTTCTGATTTTAATCCAATACGATTTCATAAAGTCTTTGATAGTTCTTCATCGTATCAGAGTTAGCAAACTAAGTCATGTCTTCGTCTGAGACCAACTAAGTTAGAGAATTAATAAAGGACGTCATTTGGTTGAGGAAGTACTAATGAAAGTTCACTGTTATCTCTGTCACAGCCATACTGAACTCATATACTTTCTAGTTCGTGATACTCTTATCATTTAATATTTCATGATCAAGGTAGATTTGCAGGAATTTCTGCTTCTCCCTATCGAAATTCACCATCGTGTCTTTAAGTAAGCCTACTTTACTTTTCTCTAGCCTTAGCTATCCTGATTTAGTATTTGTAAAATAAATAGATCTTACTTTATTAGAAATTAAACGCTTTTCTAGGCCCAAGAATCACTGGAAAGGATCTCGCTGTCATATTATCTATTTGCATATTCACAAGACTGAACTTAACCTCTCTTCGAGTTTACTCAAGGCCGTATTTATTTTTGAAGTATCGCTAAATGATAGTCAAAAATGATGTTTAGCCTTACAACTTTCTATATCATTTTAGGCTTATAAATGCTTAAGTAGCAGAGTTCTCTAGGCTAGAAGTCTACTAATGAGATTCCAATGCCTTTTATATCTAGAATCATTTTAGTATTGGTAGTAATGCAGTCATCTGAGAATTCATCTAATTGATCATTTCTAAAAAATTGATAGGAATTATTATTCTTTCGATCATTAGGCTCCTCATCATTTTTTTCATTAGCTATGCTGTTTTGCCTTTCAAAGACGTCTTCTTTTTATTCAGAATTTCTGAAATGTCTATTTGGACTTTTTATCTGATCCTAGTCAATCTCATCAATACTTTGATTCCTCTTTTGAGGGCTATATCTATTTTGATATTCATAGAGATCTTTTTATTTCTCCTCTTCCTTTTAAATTTCGTTCCATGTCTTTTCATCCATGAAGTGTATATATCTCAAGTTGCTTGTTGCTTTTGTAATTATATAATACTGAGAAAAGATTAGCAAAGTAATCTTAAATTTACCTTTTTATTTTGAAACTTGACCTCTTTTTAATAGCTATCGATTTCATACTTAAATTTAAACAGTTCATTTTTATACTCTTCAGGGGCTTTTAAACCTTTTGGAAACAATTTAATAATCAACTATAGTAAAAATTCAAGCTTGAGTAAATTCTTTACATAATCTTTATCTTTTTCTAGAGGATTGAGCAATATAATCTCTTTTTACTCTGATTCAAAGTAGAAAATATCATTTCTAAAATAAAATCAAGTTATTAACGATTTACTATTCCTTTCTATTTTGATTTTTATGCTATATTGATAGATTATAATCAGTATTGTTGTACAACACATATTCCGGGTACACTATATTTGATATTTATTAGAATATTTCAGTTACAAGGATAGCTAAAGGTGATGTAAAGTGTAGCATCATTCTCTGAGCTAGGTGAGATATTAACTCTGACTATGAATTTATCTTCTCTTTGCTGCCATCCGTGTTTCTATCCTTATAAAAATGGCATATTATTCATCTAATTGGGCAAAGATATCTGAAACTCATCTAGATCCTTTACTGCAAATTTGTAACTCCAGATACTTCTATCAGTTGAGTCGGGATACTAGCAATATGTCTAATTAAGGCATACTTCTCTTCTGTCCTCAGAATCAGCGTTTAATTGAATCAGAGCGTCTATTTAGTAAGCTTCTCCCTCATCCATCATCGATGCTTCTCTCCTGCTAGGCAAGTGTTCATTATCATTTAGGTTTTTGTTATTTGAGAAAGATTGTAAAAGCTACTAATCGTCTCCAGATCTTTTAGAAAGTAATTAGCCATCTGGTAGGTTCTTAAAATTTTCAGATAGCAATCCATTTTTGAATTCCTCATCAAAGCATTAATTTTGATTATTTCTTTCTGTTTTCTTGGTCTCCTTCTCGACATTTATAAGTCTAATTCTTAGAAGTCTTGGGTCGATATACTTAAAGTTCATCGTTATCTCATCGTCTGGGACTATGAATGTTTATTAATTAGATTTTTCTTCCTTCAAAACAATGACTAAGCCAATCTGATTTATAATTTTATATCTTGGCTGGAATTTGATAACTTTTGTTCTCGAATATGGATGAGGACAACTTGATATGTAAGTACCAATCTCAATATTTTCATTGATGCAAGACACATCTTAAGAATGAACATCTTTCTTATCGTCTTGGCTAGCTTTGATATTTTTGTACTATTAAATAGTACCAGAAATCCCAATTGTGTTTATCAAGAATGGTTTAGATGCCTCATAATCTTAGATTTAGATTTGAATCCTTTTCTGTCTAGGTGCTATCAAAATATTTGAGAATGGATTCATCAATGGTGGGTTCCTACTAATTCCAAGTATATTAATGCACTCTTCAGTTCTGTTCACTGCAACATATGGGGCGTAAATTTTGAAAAATATGCTCTTAGTCTTTTTGTAGATTATCTGTCTGAGATAAAAATTGTCATATTCTGTCTCTTTCAAGCACGAAGTTTGCTTTACTTTCTCGAATACTATTTAGACAATGGTAGGGACTGTTTAGTCTTTCTCGTCAGTGTTATTTAGAGTAGTGATAAAGCCTTTGCTGAAAAAACAATCTTTATGCTTCTTAACTTTCTTGAGATTTATCTGCATTTCTTTTTCATATATCAGTCCAGCTTTAGCCTTGTGTCTTATAACTATCTACTTTTTAGGATCGTCATCTTCATGTGGATTTATGCAGGTAAGATCTTATTAAACATTAGTTTTAAGTAATGCCAAGGATTATCTTGTTTCTATGGTTCCAGGAGTCTGTAATTTAATCTCTGTAAATAGTAGGTTGTGCAAAGTCAAAATCGGTTGAAATACTACTAAAAACTGTCCAACATTAGTCTTAGTCTTTAAGTAAAATATATCGAAAGATATGTGTTCTGTTTCAGTGATCTTTAAAGTTTTTGACAGATTTTTATTAGGCCTAATTACATTTGGGTCAAATGCTTTTCTAATCTTCTTTATTAGCAGAGGATTTTTATCTTCTTTGTGGGATAAATTATTAATAAACTAAAGCTCAGTCAAATACTTAAACCATGTAAGTGGTGTGTTAACAACTTTATCTTTTCTGATTTGTACTTCTATAGTTTGAATAGCATTTAATGCATGCAATTTAACAGTGTAATTGCAATTATTAAAGATTATTAAGCTGGACTCGAAGTATACATCTATCTTTTACTCGTGTCTTGTGATCCTCACAATACATGAGATATCTGAATTTTGATTTCCCAAAAAATCTCTTTTCTTTTTGGTTTCATCAACTAAATAGTAGCCAAAAATCCCATTTCTCTACAAGACTATACTTTTGATGATTTTAAATCCCTCCAATTAGAAATCGATTTTGATTGGTAGCTTTGTCTATTTATGTTTTATACTTGTAAAATTCTTTTCAAGATCTTTTCTGAAGATTGACATATCCATTTATTTATGTTCTTTTCCTCCAAGTCTATAAATATGTTCATTTTCGAATTGCTTTTTCTTTAAAAGATCTTGATAGACGCTCAAGCAAAACCTTATATCTAATTCAGTTGTGTTGTGAAATTCTACTTCTGATATGTCCACTTATGTATCTCGAGCAGTATGAAAACTCTCATCTTTATCGCTAATAGAATCATCTTAATAAATTTTATTATTGGATTCTCTATCTCTTTCTTTTGATTCCTCTTTGATATTATACATGTTGGTTATTAATTGAATAGGTGTGCTAAATAATTAAGACCCAATATGTCTAGGGCTGAAAGCCTAAGCATTCATACTAGATTATCTTTTACTTTAAATATTTTCTAGTGTGGGTAGTTTTAATTTATGAATAGGCATTGGAGTTTGTACTTAGCTATAATACATATTTCTTTAGTTTTCCTCCATCTCAAGAAGGGTTCTTATTACTCTCTGAATATTTGCTGCAAATCCATAGGTCAGATTAATGTTGAGCATCTGTTCACTTTTGAACTCTTGTCTAAGTTTTGATAAAGGAGACATTTACCTGAGATCCATTTAAAAGGGATATTCTTCAATGAAAGATTCTTCTGAACTATTGCTTTTGTTGAAATATAGTCCAATCAATGAGAATTTGGCATTCATCTTGAAAAACATTAGATTTTCATCATCCGTTATCCTTTCAATCTAAAATAGATTTTCCATTCTATATAGATTTTTAACATCGAATTCTCTGCTTTCTATTACCATTGCCACATTATCAATCTTCAAAGTTACCAATGAAAGATTTTATGCAGATAAGTTGTCTTCGAAATGCATGTGAATCCCTGGGATATCAAAAATCTGAACGAATTCAAAAAAATCTTTTCTTTTAATTGATGCCAAAGCCAAATTCTTTCCTTTGAGCCAGAGAGATTAAACCTTTTTTACTTTGTTTCTTAGCAGCTTTTCATTGGTTAATATTTCCTCTAGAGTATATCTTTTTTAATTAGACTGTTATCCCATTATATATTTTTCCATTTCTTCTAACTTAGTCTATAGTTCAGATTTTCTTTCAGAATCTTTTGGATTAGCAGCATCATCAATGTCTTTTAAGAGTTTCAGTACTTCGTTAAGGAAGTTGAAAAATAATTGGCCTAGTATCAGATATGAATTTAGCTCAACTAGTCCTGCAGAAAGATTTATGGGTTTGCTTCCAATATATGAAATCTCTGATTTTTGATAATTCTCAGAATCACTTAGAACTTCACTATAGGATTTCATAATGATCTTTAATTCGTATGGATGTAGTAGATAAATCTTTTAAGGCTATTATTGTTGCTATTCTGCAAATTTATTAGTTGAAATCAGTCCATGATTACTCTATATTATGAAATTAAGATAAAAGAATTATAAGACTATGTATTCATTACTTTATTTTGAATGTAAATGGACAACTAAGTTATATCATAAGTCATTATTGAGCAATCACTAGTTACTGTGGAGCTAATCCATGTCTTCCATTTATCGTTCATAAAGAGATCTAGATAATTCGTTCTACTTCCCATTTCTACAATCAGTGAGCTACCCATTTTTAAGCAGAGTGAAGACTTATCATGAAGATTTGTTGGAATCAATACCTCCAGCATTTCAGCCTTCAAATAGACTTTAAGAGATACAATTCTTTTTTCCTATATTTAATCTTTTTAGGGGATATGTTTGACTGCTTCTGGAACTTTTTATTATTCACGTTTTGCGTTAGTAAGTTTCTTTAGAACTGCAAGCTTTTTCATCTAAGCATCTTGATCTTGATAAGCTGACTAAAGAACAAATTATGTCTTTGGAGCTTTTTTGGTACTATCTCTATCTTATGCAATTGAATCAAATAAATTTGACTTTGTATTCTACTTCTTTAGCATCTTTGTCCTTTAAGTTTAAAAGCTCTTAACTGTTTATAGTTTCTTAATTTGATCTTTTTATGCCATGAAATCTTTAATCAGTCTCTCTATTTAGTACATATCTATCATAAAATCAGCATAAACTTTGACAATGGTATAAAGTAGAGGTACAATAAATACTATTCTTAAATGAGAAATGTTTATTTTCATTTCTTATTCGTCACCAATTTCTGTGAAGCAGATGCTTAGTTAGTTAGAAAAAGATTATACTTCATGTTCTGGATAAAAATTGTAGAAATCATCAAAATCTATTACTATCTCTTGTGTTTCCCAGAAAAATCTTATAAAATGATCCTAATTATGATTTGTATATCTATTCTCAAAGGATACCTGAGTTTTTGTCTTAGGGTAATGTGATAAGAGTGTTTTAGTATTTTAAACATTTTTGATTGGACTTATCTCAGAGTTGGACTTTTTCAAAATTTTATCTTCAAATTCTGTATTTGGATTCAGAATAAGATATTTGAAGTTAGAAGTATCTTAATCTTGGTCTTAATAGGTGATAAGTAGCTTTTAAATAAAGAAGCTATAACTCATCATTATCTTAGGCTGAAATGTGAGCCTTCCTTTGATTTATTAAATCTCAAAATCAAAGATATCTTTGCTCCCAGAGATTAATTCCTCATTTATCTCTTTGAATGAAATCGTCATTCTTGAGAATATCATGTTAATCTAAACAGAGACAGCTTTTTTCGCCTCATCATACTTTCCTGATTTATACTATTGGCGTACTTCTTCTACTGCAGTATCAAAAGCCATTCTTTTTATTAAATTGAACAAAGATTCATTTTCACGAGACTATTTTTATTTATCTTGGACCATTTCTCTAACAACTGTTTCTCACTTTTCCTCTGAGCCAATTGTTTCAAAATTAGCATCGGCATCTTTCTATATTAAATCAGAATCCATAATTTCAGGTGGCCTTGGGGGTGGAGCATTTGCAAATAGATTGAATTGAGTCATGAATTCTAAAATTGTAAGATTTAATTGAGATTAATTGAAGCTTACTTCCTTATGTGACCAAATTTTACAAGATAAAAATGCTTTAAGTAACTTTTCTTGATAAGTTTAGCTAAAATTTTTATAAATATTTAAGGGAATTACCTCAAAATCCTAGAATCTAAAGTTCAAGACTTAGGCAGGAAATTGTTAATGGAAAGGTACGAGACACGTTTTCAATTCGAAACCAAAATTAATCTCATTTGAAATTTCCAACATCTTATCACTTAATCTCCAATTTTAAGATCTACTATCCGAATAGTAGTCAGACATATAATCATCCAAAAGCCTTTTAGAATTAAGACTTGATACTCTTTCTCCCTAAAAGCCTTGAAAGGTTTTTATTATCTAAAGATCATAATCACAAACTACTTTTAATTTTCCGAATTTGACTAATGTGGTATCATAGAGGATAGACTAGTCTGAGGCTTTAGTATAATCATATCCTTTCATCTTCTCAATCAAATTGGTTGAAGCTTCAATCAATCCCAAATCAATTATTAACGTAACTGGAGTCTATTCTATACACTAATCATCATTTAGCAATTTTTCATAGATAATGACCTTAGGAGAAATCAACTTAATATCCATGTCTATACTTGGGGGCTCATAGTTTCCATAGGCTAAATTTTAAAGGATTTCATAAAATTCATCTTGTTTTTTCTCTATTGCCTTTTGTAGCATTTCTTCATAAAATGATCCTCTATTTATATCTTTTCTCACATCAGGTGGAGATTTTTCAATCAATCGTACGAAATTCTCATTTACTCTTGCTATAATAAGTGTCCAAAGCTTAAGCATTTTAGCTGCAAATGAGAGGTTGGCATAAATGTAGGACTATCCCAAATTATGAAACTTTAATCTTTGAGTGGCTACTTTACTGTTTTTAGGACTAATTTCATAAAGTATTTCTAATGCTTAACTTTATCTTTTTTCTTTGCTTGACATCTAGATTGTGTCTGAAATGACAGTTTAAATCACGAAAGGAAGATCTTTATTTGGGGAATAGTGATCAAGAATAAAAATGTTTTGGAGATTGATGCTGCTCGAAAAATAATTGGGTTTGCTTTCAGACCTTAGAATCACCTCTAATCCTTCAATGACTGAATCAAAGAAAGGAGGATTTTTATATCTTTTTTTAATAGTTTATTGGCTTGGTAAATGAGTCTATGGGTACTCTTCTACCTTAATCTCTTCATCATCTGCATCACTTATGCTTTAGTTAGGAATGTCAAATCTTAAGCCACTTTTCTTAATTGACTCTTAGCTGAAGTTAAGAGACTTCTATATATCTCTAAATTCTTCTCTAGGCTAATCATCATAAATCTCAAATTAAAATTTCGGCATGTTAAACTCAAATATCATAACATAGTTTTCTTTAATCTACTCTAAGTTTAAGTAAGGGTCATGCTTCAGCTAAGCATATTACTCTAGTTCTTTCATCCCTCTCTCGTATCTCATTTAATACATATGCCTAATTAATCCATAGCCTAATTCAATCTTCTTAATCTTAACTACTTATTCATCAGAGAGGCCAGCCTATCTTTCATTTAGAAGCATGTCTTATTAAATTTCATTTTCTTTTCTCCCAAAGAAAGGTATTTTGGATAGTAATCCCTTCGACTAAATTCTCTGCTTCATTGACTCAAGTTCTCTTAATTTGTCATTTCTATAGTGATTAGCCCTATAAAATATAAAAAATAGAAGAAATAAGATACTTTTCAAGACCATAAAATCGTTCTTAAATTAACTTTCTCAGCATAAAAATAAGATCAATTCTAAATTAATCTTCTATTTTAGATAGCTTTTCAAACAATTTGCCTGCCTTCTTGGTATTTCCCTTATTTTTATAGTAAAGGTGCTAATGATAAAGCTATATGTATTCCTAAATCTCTGTGCTTTGAACATGAAGTGTTCTTTCGAATATTTTTCTTAGTACTCCCAATCTGTATGTGTTATAGAGTCCAGTAAATGTCAGAAATTAAAATAAAGCATGGATTTAAGCTTCGCAAACCTTTAACCTCAACCAATTTTTCTCAGTCAAGGTATCGAACATATTTCCAAACATGACGGATATCTTGATATCTGGATCGTCTTTATATAGATTATTTTCTAAAACTCTGATTTTGTCAAGAATGAATTAGAATCTTATATCCAACTAAAATTTATGCAAGATGTTATCTGGATTGAATTCGTCCGAGAAGGCTTGATCGATATGTTGTTAAAGCCTCATTTGGATTATTTCCTATTTATTGTCTGCATCTTTGAATTCTTTGAGCTTAATTATCTTGTCTATTTGAGAATTTTCTTTATCGTTTTCTAGAAATATTTGAAAGTCTTAAATCTTTATGTTTTTAAACATTATCTCAGGGTCTTTTACTAGATCAATTTTATTCCAAAATCTATCTGTTGTATCTACTTAGATAGAAGGTAAAAGTACCCCTAGCGCGTAGGGATATTCAGGATCCTCCATTCTGAGGTAAATCCTCTTTATACTGATTTGCACATTTTGAATCACTTCAAGCACATATTTATTCATTTTCTCCTAATCACCTTTGTATTCCTCGAATATGTACTTAGAATCTTCCTCTTGCTTTTATAATGTCTGTTATTTGTCCTCTTGATACTCTTCAAATATAACTTATTAGTTCCACTCATCCATTGGCTTCATTCTATAATCTATAGTGAGACAAGCGAATCAAATCTTACATGAGGCATATAAAAATATCTGATACTGAAACCTTTATCTTCGGATGTTTAAGTTATAAGAAAGATGGTAATTCAATGGAAATACTTCCAATTCTACCATATTTTAGCTTTAGAGGAAACGGCAAGTTCTTAAGTAGTTTGTCATTAAGTTCTAAATCCTTTAAATCTACCCGACCCCTTAGCAAGCTTATTTTTAAATTGGACGAGTCAAAATTTTGCAAGTATGAGTATAGGTACTACTTCAATACCTTCGTCACTAAACCTTCAATCATTTTTACTTCGAAAAAAACTAAAGAATAAATTAATTTAGAAAACCAAATGTAAATTATTTTTATTGTCTTTAACTTGCACACTTGGGGTTTTGGGGTTTTGGGGTTGGGG
>CCKQ01001027.1:0-14229 GCA_000751175.1 Stylonychia lemnae
CCCCAAAACCCCAAAACCCCAAAACCCCAAAATGCTTAAATTAATTGATAATCAGTGAATAAACAATAATCATATGATAGAAATCCAATCTTAATTCAAAAACGCTTTTTCTATTTACCGTAGTCAATGTAAGTCTCAATAAATTAGTTTATTTCTTAGTTTTTCTCTGCACCTCCATTATTTTTTGAGTTCTCATTATTCCTACTGGTTTGCTTGTGATCCATTCCTTAGCCTTTAGCTTCGTTGTCATTCTCATAGTGCTAGGCAAAGGGTGACTTGATAATGTCCCAGTTACCAGGTACTCCCTGCGCACTATTATTAAGTGAGTTCTCCTTTTTGTATTAAGAAATTGAGGGGAAGTGCTGGCTTTTTCTGGTGCGAGGTTGTTGCTATTGCAATTATTTCTTAGAAACATTATTCTGCTAACTTGTGGAGTTTATGCTCATTAGCAGTTAGTTATCCCTGGGGTATGATTCGTCGTTCATGCTTTTTCTTCCCTTACTGGTAATTGAAGCATTTTGATATCTCCTTGCTGTAGGGACGTAAGATGGAAGTTCCTGATTCTTGGAAACTGGCTACTGTGGACTCATTTGATAGTTTTTATGATTCGATATAAATTTCTAACCACCACTGCTTTCTTAATACTCATTATCTTAATTAAATCTATGTGCATGTTTGGTCTACTGAATGCTACTGAAGGGAAGATTCTAATGGCCTGATTAAGATTATAAGTGTTAATGCTGGTTAACCTGCCCAGGATAGATCGAATTGTTTAGCACTCTTGAAGAGCTCTGTTGCAATGAGTTGAATCCAAACTAAGTGTTCTGTAGAATAGTACTGCCAAACTTCATTAGGTTTTCAAAGTCTCTGATATGCAAACGGCCAAACTACACAAATACTCTGTCAAGAATCTACTTATAGTTGTTTTCACACTCTGCCAACAGCTTTTTGCCTTATTTCTCAGTCATCTCCGTGTAAAATGCCTTGCACTTAGGACTCTATGCCAGATGATACACCAACTTGCCTTGAATGACTTAATCCAAGTATTTTTCTGGTATCTTCACCGCAATGAGGTACAACTTGTATCTTGATCTTGAAACTTCTACTATGTAAAACTTAGGCTTGTATACCTTCTTTGTATTTATTTCATGAGGAAGTATCTCTCTGAAATCTTCTCTGTACAATACAATTCTCTCGGGATCAATATCCTAATGATATTTCAGATATAGTGGTCTGATAGTCTGGACATGCATCGCATTTGCTTGCTCAACTGAATCTTGTCTGACCATATATGATTGATATTGAGTCTACAGCTAAAGAGATGCCTGTGGGTGATGCTAAGATTCCTACACCTAATATTGATTGCTAAGATTCATATTACTAGCTCTTTGCTAACCATTCTCTTAAGTGTAATCATTGCTTTGCTGCTTGCTGTGAAAGTAACTCACAGTTTGGTGTAACTTTGGAATACTTTTCTGTTATTGCATCCTTTACTGTCCAAAATTAGGGTTTTACAAATCACTGTTAAGATTTCGTACGTTATCATCTATTGAGCCAAAAGCTGTGTCATCTTGCTGGCCCATAAATTCCTGATCTTTGGCTTTCTTACCTCTATCTCCCTTTTCGGCACTCCTGACCTCTTTGATCAGCTCCTCCATTTCATCATCAGTAACTATATCAACTGGAGGCTGGGTGATTAATTCACCACCTGAAGTGATTACTTCTTTTCTTGAATGAAATTCCATATAAGAGGGATTCTAGTTTAGTTGATTTGGCAGAATATAATGCTGATTCCTAAATTAGAGCGCCTTCTGGAATACACTTTGCCTTGATTTGACTGTTGAAAGTTTCTTCTACGATTTTCTAGCATCAAGCTAATCAGGGTACTCAGTTCTAAGTCTTAGTATTTCCTCACGTTTGCGATTAGCCTACTACCATTTACTAGAATCATAATGACTTTTTTACTGTCTCAATCGATCCAAAATTAGCTATGGAATAGATTTAATCTAATCATAATTTAGCTTACAGTATTTTCCTAATTAATCTTAGATAGATGTCTCTTCCTAAATCTCTAATTAAGACTACGCTTTGATACGCTATTGTCTAGTTTTCTATCGTTTTCACTGCTTTCTCTGCTTGTATTGTTTATTCCAGAGATTGTCTAATTTACCCTGGTAGCTCTTGGAACTGAAAAACTCTCTTCACTATTCATGATCAAGGTCATCTTCTCCAGAAGTATCCTATTAGCTCTCTCTATTTCTGTCAGTTTGTCTATAATATTATTGTTTATCAAGAATCAATCAGAAAATGGAAAATATATAGCTTTTATTTAACTTTTTTATTTGTGGGAGAATTATGGAGAAATGAAACTTACCTTCTTATAACTGGCGTTTCTTTGACTTTAAAAGTGGGAACTTCAAGCTATTTGGCCGAGTTGTATCAGTTTAGGCCTTTACGGTCTAGATCTTTTACTTGTGCAGTTCAAATTCATGGGCTTGCCACTTTTTCTTAAGTATTTTGCTCTGAAAAGCCTGACCCTCACTTCTTAATTATACTTTCAGCATTTTAATCAGTCACTTTATAATTTAATTTATTGATAATTATTAAAACTTTTATTATATTCAGATAATAAAGCATTAAACTCAAAACTCCTAGTTTTCAGTATCTCGTCTACTAATTAATAAGGAACTAACAGGCCTTTATCATTCAGCTACACCCTGATTCTCTTTCTATTCCTCTATTGATTCCTCTTGTTTATCAAAGTAGCTATTCATTAGTGCCCTAATTTGTTCCATATCCTGCAGCCTTGCCAGTTTCTCATTCATGCTGGAGTTCTCATCCTGAATGATAATGTTAATTAGCTTATTAATCTCGTTCACACCGTTCTTTCTCTTTTAGTCCATTAATTACTGAGTTTCCTGCACTCGCTTCTTTTCCTAGTCCTTAGGGGTTTTATTCTTTTTGCAGTCTGCTTTAACCTCTTCAACTGCTTCGTGCTTTTTGGTAAAGGCAACCTCATAAAATTCTTCCATAATCTCCTCCTTCTTTTTTTCTATCTCGGCTAAAGCTTCGGCCATCTCAGTATCATCGTCATCATCTCCCATTTCATCCTGTTGATCTGGGTCTCTATCAATGTCACACTCAAGATTCTTAAGAATCATGTTATCATCCAAATCATCGTTGCTTAAATTTGACAGATCGTTTCCACTTCCCTGCTTGTTAATAGGCGAAGTCTATCCTTAACCTAAATTTGTTAATTAGTCTGGGGATACTATGTTGGTTTTTATTTAAAATTATATTACTGTTAGAAAGATTTGGAGATTAAATATTCAGTTGATTGCTTTATGAAAAGTTGGTTTTATAGTTGCCAAAGCCTAGCATACCAGCATTACTACCGCTATCTTCGTTTTTCTTAATTTAACGGTCTAAAGTGATTAATATAAATCTGTGAATTTACTTTATTTCCTCGCCTTTAGTCTTTCTTAAAGACTCTCCTTTTGCGTGCTCATCTCAGACTTGATTATTTGCATCGCTTATTCTTATTTGACCTGCTACTCTTAAATCTTAGCAGCTTTGCTCTTATTAGTCTAAATTAACTAGAATTCTCTTTATTTTTCCTATCTGATTCTCTCCTCCTCTTCAAACTTCTCTTGCAGCCTCCTGGCCTCTAGTGCCTACTTTTCCTATTCTCGCTTTTTCTCATCTTCTTACTTTTTCACCTAGAGTTCATATTCCTGCATTGACTTCTTTATCGCGAAGTCTTCTTGCATTTGCATTATTGAAATTTGAGACGCTTTCTATGCTCTTATAAGGTTTATTTCATCTTGCTAATCTGGATTATCACCACCTTCATTGACTTTGATTAAAAAGTTATCAAGTAAAAGGTCGTCATCATCATTGCTTACGCCATTCTAGGCCATGTTGCCGCTATCATCCATATTGCTCAAACTTTTATCCTTTCTTTCCTCTAATTCATAATCATCGAATTTCAGATAATCCTCTTTTCCTGGTGTATGCTTATTGCGAATATGCTGTTTATTTTTGGGATCATCATCAGAGAGTTCAGCTTCTGAATCATCACTATCCTCCTCTTCTTCAGATGACGAGCTCTCCTCTTCACTACTATCACTCGATGAACTGTATGACCTCCTATTCTGGCCGTGACCCCTTTGCTTTTTCTTGAATTCCTTCTCTTCTGCTTTTTGCTTCTTTTCAATAATGCTTAGAGCATCTAACACATGCTGCTTAACCAGCACTGATTGCATCCTCAGATTCAAATCCTAGCATGTCTCATTATCATCTAAGTAGCCATAATACTCGATGGCTTGCTATAGGAAGTTTATATTACATCTATCCAATCTTACTGAGTAAAGAGCGGTGAGAGATTAGAGGAGTTCACTGCTGGTATTTTCTCGATGTCACTCGATTTGTTGTTCTATTTCTAGGACACGCTCGTGAAAGCGCTCTGGAAGACAAAAGTCTTTACTATTTTTCATTAATTAACAATTATTATCAATAATATATAAGCATAAATCATTATTAGGTTTTATTACTATAATTATGATAGAATGTCATAAGAGATTATATATTCATGAATCATAAGTCAGAAGAGTTTGCTTGCTACGATCCTCTCTCATTTCATCACTGCCTGGTTGTCAAGTATTCTTTTAATGTATGTGCTTGAAATCTCTCTTTTCTAAATTATGTCGGTTAGGTTTTGCTAAGATTGGTCTACAGTGTTGCTTTGACCTTGAGTGAATACCATTCTGTTTGAGGGAATCATGTTTGTCTTGCCAGCCAGAGCTCTAGTGGCTGAGGTATTTGTAGCTGATTGCATCAAGTTTTACTGCTTAGTCTGACTGTGCTATGGGAAAATATCCTCTTATTAAGAAAGTTATTGCTGATTTTTTCTTGTCAAAGATCTTGCTGCATTGGCAGATTTAGATTGCCTCACATTTCCAGCTGCTCTATTAGTGATTTCATTATTATCACCACCGCTCATGGTATTAGCAGCTTCATAGCCCTCCTCGATATCATCGCCTGAGTTCCTGGGCTTTCTTGATTGCTATTAAGTTCTCTTTCTGTAGTCGTTACCTGAGGCTGATGAGGTGGCCACTCCATAGACTCTATCTATGTCAGCAAGCACGCCAAGACCACCTTACTAAGGTATCAAGCTTGAGACTACTTCTTGGGCTACATTCTTTGTTGATGTTCTCAACAGGTCTTCTAATTAAATAGCAGTAAACTTTCTAATGATTGTAGATTTTTTGCTGATACTTTGCTTGAAACCTTCCTCAAACTCATGTAGTTTGCCCTCCTTCTTGTAAAGATACTTAATCAATCTACGTCTTCTTTCTTACATTTCATTTAGCCTACCTTCAAGTCTAAACCAAAAAGGAGAACCAGCAGGCTTATCTTATTATTAGTTCTCATTTCTTCTATCTTGAGAGTGCCACACATAGTGAGTGATAAACTTATCTAAGGCAACTTTCCAGTTATCCTAAAGTTGATCCTCTGACTACAAAGCGAGAATAGCATTCATAAGTCTTTCAACATATTCTATAAGAATATCATCACCAGTTATCAGAACTTTCTCTTGAGTTTACTTTGTCTCTTGGACTGGCTATTGAGATTAGTTTTACTGGACACCTTGATTTGTTGATTGGGATTTCGTTGTTTAAGTAATTGAGGAGTTAAGTGAAGGCTAGTTTTATATCTGCTACCCCTCCTATTTAATCTAAGTTTGGCCAGTTGCTGGTCTATCCTTTAAAGAGGCAAGTTGCTGTCTCTAAGCTCCTCTTGATGCTTAGGATTAACTGGATTATGCTGTATCATTCATTTACTCATAATTCTAAGAAGCACTAGCATTATTGCTGTAAATTTATTTAACTTCTTCTCTTGGATTTGGCTAATGAGTTGAAACTCTTTCTTATTGCTTATTTTTATATTGTTCATAGGAACCAGGAGGGATCTCTATTTTATAGCCAAGTTTCATGTCTGTTTAAGGTTTAGATTGAACACATCTCATAACCTCATCCGTGTAAAGCACTTTATAGACTAACTTATTGAATGGTCTTGGTCCATTAAAGTAGGAGTCATAAATTTCTGATCCTTTTGCTGGATAGATTCTTACAAAGTTACCTTTCTTTTGATATTCAGATAACACTTCTCTAATGTATTCCTTTTATCTCAAAGATGCCGCCTTTCTCAGAGACTCGTGAAGATTGGCATATTCTAGTTGATTCTCACTTACATACTTATCTATAACCTAATAGAGTTAAGCGCTTGTGGTTTAATGAAACATCTCATTTTAGTTGCCAGCAGTTTACAAGCTAGTGCCTTAGATACCTCCGCCTAGACCTCCCTTCTTGGTATTAGCTGATCCTTTGTAATATCCCTTCATTCTATGTTTGATTTTATTTAGTGATTCCTTCTTCCTATCGAATCTCTTTATCCCAATCAAATTGAACACATCTGATAGTAGAGTAGATTTGATAGTCATGTCTAATGGACTGTCTGTAGCTAAACTTGGACTGAGGTTTACTTCAAGAAGCCATGGCTTAAGATCTGAATCTATAAGAATATCAAACCCAAAAAGCTCAAAGCAGTTCGTTCTGTGCATTCCATTCTTTTTAATAGCTGAGGTGACATGATGTTCTCCACATATCAAGGTTTTCAGTAGAACATCATTAATTCTTGACCAGAGCAAGTTCATATCAATTCCAACTTACTCAAGATGCTTACAAAATGCACTTAGACTCCATTTAAATCCAAAGTCATCTTGCTCTGAATTTTCATTTTAGACGAAGTTCTCGTTCTTCTTATTAATGGAATAGTTTGTCAAGTGCATATACTTGTTATTTTTATTGATCTTAGAAGTGTAAGTTTCACTTGCAAACCTAGCAAGGCCTTCTTAAAATACATAGACTCTCATTGGCTCATAAGACGTAACTAAGACATATATTCTTAAATCAAATTTGTGGCCATTTATCAAGAGTGGGTTTGTAACATATCTGCTAATGACTGAAGTATCATCAACACTTACATCATTTATATCATCTACTATATAAATTCCTTTGCCCTAAGATGAATTAGCTGGTTTCACTATCCATATATTTTTCTTGCTGTCATGTTATTTAAGCTTTTGGTAATGTGCATAAAAATCGCCAAACTCATCTGGGAGAATATAGGTATCTGGGACAAAATCAAAGTTTTATTTTCCAAATCGTTCCTGCATTCTGACCATGTTATAGCACAATCTATCCTTTCTTGTAATCTCATAACTTGATGGGAAGTGGTTTATTTTTTAGAATTCATTTAACCCTTCGTAGAGATAAGATTTGCAACTGCTAGAACTCCAGAGAACATTCCATTCATGTGATTCAGTGTGAGTAAATCCATTGACCTCTAGAACAGACCTAACAAGCTTATTGTCAAATCTCAGCATCTTATATAGCAGTTCTGAGTTTTCTATATGATAAGATTTCTGATATCCACTGAATGGCTATGAATGAGTAATCATTTGATTTTCCTTGATATTTTTGAAGGAGATACATTCGTTTTCCTTGGTCCTTTGAGGTTAGTTTTGGTTTTGGTAAAAATTAGAGTTGGTAGACTGTGAATTTGAAGAAAAGAATCCTCCTGAGGCTGTAGATGAGGCGACAGTCTTATTGAAGGATGTTGTAGAGTTAGTAGTATTAGGAGTAAGCATTTTGTCCTCTTCAAGATCTTTGAGTTTGCCGAAGATCTTAAGCATTTGCTTTTGCCTTTCCTCTTCTTCTAAGTATGACTCAGGAAGCACGAAAACACGCTTTTTATTTACGAAATTGGAAGTACCTATTCATAAGTATGAGATGAATACACTTATTCTTACCTGCTCTGCCAGAAATAGTACAATCTACACCATTCCAAGTTCTTTTGAAGTTTGATTGGATATTTTTAAGTCTATCTAAGGCGCTCATTTCTTAGGGCTTTCTCTACACATTATTGTTTGCTATCGGCTCCTAGACATGATTAGCAGTGGGTCCTCCCCCACCAGTGTAATGAGCAGAGTACTGGTGCTATGAACCAGGATTAGATCTACAGTGATTGTGAATAAGTCAGTGAATAGCAAATTTAAATGAATTACTGTTGAGAGGGGTTGTGCTTTAAAACTTGATTGTCATTCAGGATTTCCCCTGCATTTTTCATATGATCTGATTAAGCCTAATTACTCAAATTGAGAATGCAACAAACTTACATATGAGATGTTGTATTTGTCGTTTCTGCGCTAGCTACTGCTCTATATCATACTGAGTATTAGACTATTTCAAATAAAGTTATAACTAAATAAAATACTTATTAATGCCATCTTATAATTTGTTTTAATTCGGAGCTGCTCCAAATATAAACTTCAAAATTTAATATGATCTCTTCTGAAAGTCTCTATACTCTACCTGGTTAATAAAACATCTCCACTTTAGTCGTCCTTGTCTTAGTAACTTTGCTCATGATGTAGTCCTCCCTCACAGTTTCTTTTAACAGTCATAGCAGATGACTTTACCTCAAATGATCTATCCTACTGGATTTACAGTGAATTCTTCTATATGTTGGTGTTGTATGTTTTGAGAGAGAGCTGCTGCGAAAAGTTTTCATGGGCGGAAAGAATGTTAATATCCTTAGGTAATTTAATGTCGTTGACTAAATTCAGATGCATATTATTGAAAACTTCTTGCTTCATGACTGTCTATGATCTGACTTGCTACTGCTCTATATCATACTGAGTATTAGACTATTTCAAGGGAACTTTTTCTATTTTCTAAAACAGAGTCTGAGAATCTTAAACTTCAATAGGCTTTACTGAGTCAGCTTTTTCACCTTCTTCTTATTTAGATTGAGTTTCCTCTTAATTCTAAATTAATTTTAGTTCCTATGACTCTTCTTTCTATCTGTTCTCTGAAAGTTAATACTCCACCTTATCCTAGAGTGTGGAAGCCCTATCATTAAATTGCTGTTATTGCTACCAGGCATTCAATTTATCTTGCTCAATCTTCTTCTTAGCTTTTGATTTCTTATTCTAAGTTGATGTGGGGCTTTCTATTTAGCTTTTTTTAAATTATATCTGATTATTCGACGATTAATACTAGCCACTAACTGGATCCTATAGATTTATAAACCTGTTTCTAGCTTGAGCATTTGAACTATGAGTCACTCTATCACCCGATTTTTCTCTTTACTACATTTAAGTCTTATAAAACTTATTTCTTTGCTTCCCTGAATCGGGGGTTGAGACTTTGTTTGACGGGTCTTGTTAAGCGAATCCATGTGTATATCTTTGACTTAGTAGAGATGAATTAAAATTCATATTTGAGCCAGTTTCCTAGAAAAATGTGAATTGCTCAGTATCCTCTCCTGTTGAGTCTGGACTCATAGGTCCAATATTATTTCTCTCAGTATCTTTAGATTGATATATTCTCTAGTTCACATAGAATTTTTTTAAGTTTTTATCATAGGCATTGATACCTTCCCTCTTAGGACTTAATCGAGGAGCTATCTTTTCAAGTTTTTAAGGTCTTCTGACTGAAGAATACCTATTAGGCTTTACTCTGTATTAGACAAGCTACATATCAGATAGTCTTTCATTTGATCTTCGACTGTAATAGCTTGTGAACTATGGTGGATTCTATGTATTTGGGTCTTGCTTTGAACTAAAGGCTAAGACCATTTCACTATTCTCTATTTTTTGGTTTTGATTTTCCTCTAATTATCTTGGTTTAATAGCAAAGGTATTGTTAAACTAATGATTGATTCTATGATCCAAATTTGTATTATCAAGCATATAAGTCTATTTGAGTTGATACTCTTAGTTATCCATCAACCTTCTTTTTATCAGAGATCGTTTTTATAGGTTGCTGTTGCTATCAATTACTTGCTAAGGAGTGTTTTTCATAAATGAATTTTTCATTGAAGACCAAGGTAAATCTTATAGAGCAGAGGGGTATTTGAGATAGAAGTTAGCAGCAGTTTCATTCTTTATTGATCTCTAGTTACTTCCATGCCTGCTATTCGCAGCAGATACATGCTTGAAAACTGAGATTTGCCTTTTTGAGTCTCTCAGATGAAACTTTTCCTCCTGCATTTACATCTTCATCTCTATTTCTTTAACAGTATTCTTTATAGTCTCAGCAATCGGTACTTATTGCTCCAAACTTTCTGAATATTCAATAGCATTTTTATAAGCTTCCAGGGCTCCCTTGTAATCTTTTAAATACTCAAACTCTACTCCAAGGTTGTGATAAGCAACTATTAATGTCTAATACATGTTCTTAAGAAAGTCCTATTTTTTAGTGCTAGGGTTACTTTGAATATGAATGTCATTCTCTTAGAAATCTGCTTTACTTGCCTAGAGTGAGTCATTTATTTCTTGTTCAGGTTCCTCCTGAATTTGGCCTATATCTGTACTTGCTTTTTTATGTTTAAATTAATATTCTTTAATCTACTAGCGAAGAATCTTTATCCCATATTAGGCATGCTAAATTGCCTCGTTATGCTTATTTAGCTTTGACAGGACAGCACATATATTGAGTTCAGTAGTTGCCCTTGAGATGTCACTTGTGCTTAAGATATTTTCGTTCCTTTGAGCCTTTTTCATGTAATGCAATGCAACTTATGGCGAATTCATCCTATTATGATTAATTAACAGCATGTTGATATGTGAAGATGATAAGATTATTAAAATAGCTAGAGTTAGGAAGCTGTCCTCTTTTGAAAGATTATGTACTATAACTTACTTCTTATAATAGCAGCCAAGATTGTTTTGAGTCATGCTTTGCAAAATAAAGTAGCTTCCTTGCCATTCATGATCTGACTTGACCATTTTCGAGGGATTCTTTTCCTTAAGAATCCGCTCTGCATTCTTCAACAATCTGTGGCACTCCTCGTTTTAATTTTATTTCAGATGCAGCATGGCTTATTTGTTAAGGTCAACCACCATCTCTTAGATTTATTGGTCTGATAGCTCTGTAGTATTAATTGGGGACACATCTCTTGTTTTAGGGGAGGTCTACCTTTGACTTAGTGGATTTGTAATAAATTATTGAGTCTGAGTATTGTAAAAACCGGCTTTGATATGCTTCACCACCTGATTTGGTTTCTTATCAATCTTCAACGGAATTTAATATTGAATTCCTAAATTTTTAGCTAAAGCATAAGAATATACCTTTAATTGGACTATCTGGGAAGTTTCTAGGACTAAAATTATCATTTGAGAGTCTTTTTTAATAAAAGTACTTGCTAGTCTTAACTGGGCTAAACTTCTAATGAGTATCGCTCATTATGTTATTATTATTAAAAAAATATAATTAGAAAATGATGATAAAATAAGAGATAAAGGATTCTCACATGATAAGTGAGTTGAACATTGATTCGTTCTATCCAAGAATTCCAGATTTCTCATGTGCCTATTCAGCTTTTCAACCCTAAACTATGAGCAAGAAAGATATAATACAGTTTCTTCCTCATATTGACTAAATATGAATCATCAGATCTTAGTGGATTCATGACTCTAAGTAAGCGCATCAAATCAATTAACTCTCATTATAGAATAATGCCTGGACATAGAGAATACGAGATTAAAACTATCTTTAACCTGAATCCTTGTGAGACCAATATGTCTTAAATACTTGAGACTCACATAGTTAAGAAGAGATACTCTGACTTTGAGTAATTATATGAATTATTGGTCAATAATTATTTGGAATGCCTGCTGCCACCCTTACCAGAAAAGTCTATACAGAATTTCACCTCAGATGAAGATTCAGATTTCGTGAGGATACGCCAAAGAGAGTTAGAATACTTCTTAAATCGCCTAAATAATCACAAAAAACTAAGTTATGTTCAAGAATTTAGAGATTTTTTAAGAGAGATAACCACTCCTTCAGGCAATTAGTAAAAGCAATCTCCGAATTCGTTGCTCAATATGAAGAAATTTTTGCAGCCTCAACTAGTCAAAGACAGCTTGTATAGTTTCTAAAAAAATTCTTATGTAAAATATGGATATAGCTTGCTATAATGGGGCTAACAAGGTCCAGATTACAATTAACTGTAGAAAGCTGTGAATGATGATTTAGAAAGAGAGTATCAATCAGAATTAGTTAGTCATGTTTAATTGCTATTGACAAGATTAGACAATCTTGTCCACAATCTAACCAAGCAATCACTAGTCTTCATGAAGTAATCAGTTGCTCTGAAAAATGTGGCAGATATGTATGAAAAATTTGAAATACAAAGGGAAAAATGCTATGACTTAGATATGGACTAGAGTCATTCAAGCACCTACCAAGAGAGTCTAACCAAACTGGCTAAAAATTCATCAGATACACATCAATTTTATTAAGATCGTGTCCTTGCTGATTTAAAGTTTTTCCACAGATTTATTAAGGCTATTGATCGCTAAATCTGGAAACGAGAAGAGCTTATTGATGCCTTTAATAGAATATAGGAGAAGAGATAAAGCAATCTTTGGAGTAAATAAAATGAATAAAATTTAGTTGAAATGAAGCGAAAGATCTAAAAGGTTACAAAGAGACAGCTTGAGGAATACACAGTGATTCATTAGGAAATAATCAGAAGCATCAGTGTTTCAGTGAAAATGCTTGGAAGCAATCACGCCATATATTATAGTTAACTTTGAATAATGTGAATTGAAGCTAATGTAAATGCATAAGTCTAAGAAATTATTTGACATTAAGTTTTTTTCTCTCTTAATATTTAAACTAACGATACTCATTTAATCAAATATTAAAATTCCAATTAAAAATTGATTAATAAAATTTGAAGCATCAGAGGTAGAAATGGATGCATCTTTGTGCAGCAGTGATGAGGAAGATTACTCTTCAGTCAGATCAAAATTAGATAGTTTTAATAAGCCAATTTAAGATGATTCTAGAGTAGATGAAGATATAATTTATTAGCCTTAGAATACACCCTAAGGAATGATAGTGAGTTTAATTTACATATCTGACACGAAATGGAAAACTGATAAGTAAGTAAATTTAAGCTAAAATAAATTTCTCTAACTCCAAATTCAATAGGCAAATAGCAGGTGGACACAGAGAGTACGAAATTAATTGCAATATAAAGGGTTCCATTATATAAAGTTCTGTGAGTTAAGATAATAATGACCAAACGGATGAAAAGAGACATAGCGTATAAAGAAGGTTTAAAGATTTCAGATAATTTTAAAGGTTATTACGCACAAATTACTTGGACTTTATTGTACCCCCATTGCCTAAGAAATCCATTAGAGACAAAGTTTCTCAAGATGAGTCACTTTTTGTTACAAAGAGAAGATAAACACTTCTTTTATTCCTTAATCGAGTAGCTGATCATCCTATCCTAGGCTAAACAGAAGAATTCGTAGAATTTTTAACTGATCAAAAATACTATCATCAAATATAAGACGAGTCTGGACTTACGAGTCGCCTAAAAAGCTTTTGGAATAACACTCCGAAACTCTAAAGCATTCTAATTAATTAAAATTATTGCTAGACTAAGCAAGTCCCAGACTCAGTTTCATAAAACATCATAGCTGATATCAAGCTTGAACAAGAGTATTAGATTTCAGTGGTCAGTAATTCGCTGTATCTAAAGCAAAATTTAGATCAAATAGAAAAAGTATTGAAAAATCAAGTTATTATATTGGATAAGAAAGTCAGATCACTTTCTAAGTTAAACGGACTCATTAAAAGTATATAAGAACTTGGTATATAAGATTACTAAGTTTATAAAGAAACATAGACCAAGAATGATATCTTTTACACAGATAACGATGAAGTCTAAGATAGTATAAAGCACTTTCATTATGAAAACATTCAATAGCTGTCTCTATATAAAAATGAACTGCTAATCGAATCTATCAGCTTTTATAAGAGATATCTAGAGTCACTGCATAAATCAGTCGATTTAAGGCAGGACTTTATTAATAAATTTTCTGAAAAATAGCATGAAATGACAAAGGAAAAAAAGAAATAGCAGCATCAAAGGATTAAAGATGTCACACGAGGGCACATTGATGAATATTAGCGACTGTGCTCTGAAATTGAAACTAAAATTATACTTAATCTAGGTATAGTTGGTAATCATTACTCTAGCTTGTACTTTTGAATACTTTTTTCCTATATTATACCAATAAAAATTGTTCTTACAATGTCCTGCGGGGTTTTGGGGTTTTGGGGTTTTGGGGTTTTAGGG
>CCKQ01001364.1:0-10711 GCA_000751175.1 Stylonychia lemnae
CCCCAAAACCCCAAAACCCCAAAACCCCGAAGATCTAAGATAGTCAAATGCTAGATATGATAGGAAATATAATTTTATTTAAATAAGAAAGATGCCCCCTAAGCCAGCCCCTGGGAAAAAGGGAAAGGATGATCTAGAAGACTATACCGATGTTCACACACTACCGCCAGTAAATACTGTCAACTCTACAATCTTGCTAAGAACCCTATTTTCAACATAAACGAGAGACAAGTTATAAAAAGCTTTAATTGAAAAGCTTCCCTTAGATTAGAAGATCAAACTAATAACAAGAGAAGAGCTTATTGCATATGCTAAGACTAGACAAATCATAGTAGAACCTAATGTCCTAGCAACTCTTCCACCAGATGACCCAAGAGTCAAAATGACTGAAGCAGAGCAACTTGCTAAAGCAGCTTGTGACAAAGTATTTGAGCTTTCAGTTGCTGCAAGAAGAGCTAAGAAAGAGAGAATTCAAAAATTAGAGGAAGAGGCTAAATTGTAACAGCAAACTGTCGATGTCAAAGCACTTGAATAAGACCTTGAGCAGCTAGACTAGATCTACAATTTCATTGATTACCCAATCAATAAAGCTGAGGCACTTGCTATGGCTAAGTATAATTTCACAATCAACTGTGTTATTGATGTGAAACAAGTCATGAAGGAAGCTGAAACTGAAGAAGAGGAGGAAGAATTATCTACTTAGGAGCAAAAACCTTAAAATATAGCTGATAGTTCAGACTATGATATGCATGTTAAGTTCACCGAAAGACTTAACTAGCTAATTGAGGCAAGAGCTGCTTCAGCTAGAAATTCCCCACTAAGATTTTTGTACATTAGTGAATTTGATTTCATTAATGTGCCCTAAGTGACTACGAGAACTAACGAGTCAGGAGAAGAAGTTGAAGACAAGAAGGAGCCAGAGATTTAACTTGTTCATTAACTTTCTATCAAATTGGAATACTATGGTATTCTACTCTCTAAGTACTAAAAATTTAGAGAGAGAGTACCTTTGATTCCTCTCATGCCAGATAAAGAAGCATTGACTATGATTGAACATCTGAAAGAATAGCAGGAAGAATATCAAATATGGCTTCAAGAGTCCGAACATCAACTAAACTTAAATCAAAGTCAAAAGTCACTTAATGAGGGCAATCAAGATGACTCAACTATGAAAGAGCAGAGAAAGTAAGATTTAGAAGCAGAGAAGTAACTAAGAGCTTAAGAAGAGGAAGATAGAAAAAGAAAAATCTAAGAGTTAAGATAAAATCTCAAAGTCAGTTTGGATGATGTAAGGCCATAAAATTTCTTCAATAACAACATCTATAAAAGAGACTTTGTATCAAATAAAGAGTCTTAGAACTGTATATCAGCAATTATGTCTGCAATGGTATCATAAATTGCAAACGGAGAGACTCAACTTTAAACTAACTTAACCCAAGAAGACGAGAATGATGGTTCAACTGAAGCAGAAACAATTGATGATCTTTTTGATAACTTTAAGACTGAACTTGAATATGATTTAAAGATTGTAAAGAGACCTCAAACCAATATGACTGATAGAAGAGACAATGATACTGCATCCCTTTCAAATTACAGATAACGCAAGTAGGGAACTCAAGCATTTGCCTCGTAAAATACTATAATTGGTGATGTAGAATATCACGAGGAGAGCGATAAGAGCAAGTAGCCTCTATTTAAACTTCCTAAGCAAGTCTCTTACAATGAAGAGGAAAAGGCAGAAGATATTTGTATCAGAGAGAAGAAATTATACAATAATCTAGTTCTACCAGGCTTGAATAGACATCTAATGCCTTAAGTTCCTTCTAAATCTGAGAGAATTAGAAAGGCTGAAATGCCATAGCTCTATCCTTTCAGTACTTTGCCAGTTGAAGATGCTGAGAGAGCATTAATTCTCAGAACATTCTAGGAAATGATGAAGGCCAACTAAATTGATGAAGGTTAATCTTTTGAAAATAAGCATACTAAATACAAAGCATTCGAAAGAAGCTTCGAATAACACATGCATCCAGAAATTTTGAGATAAGTCTTGGCTGAAGCATTACTCAAGGAACCTGATATTTCATCAATGTATTATCCAAGAAGCGATAAACTGCTTTTAGCACTCTATAACAAAATTAAAAACACTTCTGGCAATACTGATGAACCAGATAATCAAAGAAATTGGAGAGCAGCATATAGAGTTATGCCAGATTTTGAGAACTGGGTGAAATTCTTTTCTGAGGATTTAGTTGTCCCAATTTCCTAAAATGCAAAGGATAGTACTGCAAATCTTAAGTATTAAATAGACGAGGAGATGATTCCGGATTAAATGCTAGATGTTGATGACTAAAGAATTTAGAATATTCAGGAGAACAGTCAATTGTATTATCCAAAGGATGGCTCAACAATGAAGGTAGACACGTTTACAGCAAGTGGTCATACAAATAAGAAGTCGGTTGTTTTCAAGGACAATCTTAGCTTTGGATTAAGACAATCAAAACCTGAAGAACCAGTTTAAGAGGAAGAAGAAAAGGAATACGGGTTATATACTATTAAAAGACAAGGGGGAGTAGAGTTTTGGATGAACTTTGAAAATGACACTAAGCTTTTAGTTGAGGCCGTAAAGTATGAGAGAAATCCATAAAAATTGATTAGAATCGACCCTCCAAAACCCACTGCAGAAGAAATTGCTGCTAGAGAAGAGGCAATTAAATAAGCTCAAGCAGCAGCAGCTAAAAACAAAGGAAAAGGAGCTCCACCACCCGTAATCGAGGAATATAAGGAGCCAGAGCCAACTTGGGAACCAGAGCCTCTAGATTTCTTAGACAGCTAATTCACTTCTGAATTCCTGCACTCTGAAGATCCATTCGCTTAAATTACAATTACACTCTAAAATGGATTGCTCGTGAAGTTCCTCTGTAATGGAGATATTGTTCAACAGACTGAGGACCAAATATTCAATCAATCAATCGAAGAAAAAGATAGAGTTATTATTGCTAAGTCAGGAGTTGTAGTCAGACATTTCAGAAATAGAGATGCTGAGGTTCTCTTTCCAAACGGTGAAACTGCATTCTTCAGCAAAAAAGAGATGATGTGGACCTTAACTAACAATAAGGGCAGAAGAGTTGCAAAGAAAGCTGGAATAAGCTGGGACATTGATCCAATTCCATGTGCAACTGAAACTGATGCAGTTTCAAATGCAAGAATGATGATCAGAGAAGACAAGGTTATGACTATATAATTTGCAGATGGGTCGCTTTACTGCCAACACTCAGATGGAACCCTAATGAAAACTGATAAAGAGGGTAAAGAGATTAGAATTGAGAAAGAAGGATTCGCACCTGTTATTGCCAGAAGAGATGCTAATAAGGATTTGACTGAGATGAGAGTTTTAAATGAAGGTGCTTCAAGGATGGAGATGTTTAACTCCCTTGATAGAATCGTAAAAGGTTACTTAATGGAGACACATCTACCAGATGGTACCATAGTTGAGACTTTCCATGACACTAATGTCTTTTCCTAATCAATAGTTGTGAGACATCTTCTCAAGAGACCAGACTACTCAGTGATTTCTGTTGATTCTTAAGGAAATGTAGACATTATGTCTTCTAATGCTAGAAGTGCATATAATGAGGCTAATGGAAAAAGAGCAATGGGATAAGATTTTGACTACTTGAAAGCATTCTATAGCAGGCTAGGTAGTTTCAATTATTTTGGAGCTTACCATGCTAACTTATTTACTAATAACTGGATGAATAAACCAAGTCTCTTTACTGTAGATGAGACTTATCAATTTTAGTATGTAATCGATGGAGATTTTGGCATTTATAAGTTGCAAAATCCCTATCTAGGTTATGAACAGCTTCCTCCGGAAATTGAATCTTACACCCATAGATCAAACTAGATGAAGACTGACAATGGTTATGAGCTGGAGGATGTAGGTGGTTATAGAAACCCTCTTACTAAGTATTTCTTATTGCCAAGATTATTTGTGATCAATGAAGATGGCAGTGGACATGAGCTCTTAACTAAAGAGCAATTGGAGTACTACTTTAGAATAGCAAAGCATAGAATTGAGGCAATCAAGTAGAGAAAGACAGTAATGGTTGGAAATACTATTGCAAAGACTCATTACTTTGTGACTAAAGTAAAGAATCTTCAAGACTTTGAAATTGAAAATTAGCAATTAAAGAATCTTAATTTCCCAAAGAATGCACAGTACGCACTTTTGCACAACAAGCCAAAGCCCACTTAAATTTAAGATGGATCAAGGTTCACAGACAGAAGATAAGCCCCAAGTCAATTTATTTTCAGATAAATCTTTGAGTTCCAAGAGTTCGAAGCCTTTAAGCAAGAAGCATTCTATGATGACTTTGACAGATTCAGGCAATGGAGAATGAGTCAAGTGAGATATGACTCTGAATTCGGCATCACTCATGTCCCACTTAAAGACTAGGTACTTGACCATCACAAGATTGAAGATGATGAATATCATTCTAGAAGAATCAGTTAAAAGATTATGAAGGAGAGGAGAAATAAGAGAGCTAAGTTTGAGCCAGATAATTTCAAGAGAGATTTCATCAACTCAACCAGCCATGATGAGGAATTTAACTAGTTCTTCAGAAGAGGAAACTCTATGTTAGACAGAGATTTCAGTGAGGGACCTTATAACAGAAACAACAACAATGTAGATCAGTCCTAGAGCTACAATCATCAGCAGTACAATCAGCATCACATGCTTCAAGAAAGCGTCAATTAAGAGAAAATCAGGAACATCAAGAAAAAGCAAGAAATTAACATTCAGAACTAACTCCAGGATATTAGAAGAATGATTAATACCCCCACTTTTATGCCATCTTACTTTCAAAGCAAAGAAGGATAATAATTCACTAAGGTAAACTAATAATTAATCTAAATATCTAAATGTAGAACAATCCATAGAAGCCGCCTTCTCAAGAACTAATAATGAGAATGTCTCAGAGAATCAACAGATCTCAACACAACTCAGACAAGGCTACCCCAAAACCCCAAAACCCCAAAACCCCGTAATATAATTTTGAATTGTAAAATAATCAAAAATAATAATTATTAAAGTTTAAATAAATTAATTTAAATTTGAAATGAAAAATCTAAATGATGATTAAGGAGAATACCCAGTGATAAATGAAATTCATTAGTTCAAAGAAAAACTTTAAAGAGCTTAAGCAAAAATTAATGAATACAAAAGCATAAGCAAAGACATGGATATTTCCAATAAGAATTTCAACTCAATTAAATAACAATCAGCATTTATACTTTAAAGACTAGAAGAGAAATTGCAAATTCAAAATTTGGAGATTGTTGATGTTGAATGTAAAATTTAACATCTAAATGGTTAATAAGACAACAGCATCTTGAATAGATTGCAATCTCAATTTAAAGATCCTATTAATGAATAGTCAGACATTCAGCAGATTACCTTGTAAATTATGGCACTTAATAGAAAATTATCAAATCTCTATGAGAAATTAATACAAATCGTTTAAGACTAAAGATAATACCATTTTGAAGTATTTTAAGATTTTGGCTAGTAGATTTCCTAGATTTACTATGATTATCTTGAAAAATTAAATGGATTGATGCTAGAAGAACTTGATCTTAAGTAATTAGAACTGAATCAAGAATAACTGAAGACTAAATCTATTACTGATGAGCTTAATGTGATTTTGACAAATATGCAAATTCAATTTGAAAAACTTAAAAACGGCACATAAGATTATTAATAATTAGCAGTCTAGGCAAAACTTAGCCTGAAAAACAAATAAATGGAGATTGAGTTCCTAAAGTAAGATATTGCCAAGAATTAATCTAAATGTAGAACAATCCATAGAAGCCGCCATCTCAAGAACTGATAATGAGAATGTCTCAGAGAATCAACAGATCTCAACACAACTCAGACAAGGCTAATTCTTAGTACGAGCAATCGTAACGCCCAGAGAACTAGAATGCTACAAATGATCCCTAGTACTAGCAGCAAAATGATGGGGGAGACGACAAAGAATCTCCAATTGTTGCTCTTGAGCCAGAAGATAACTACAGACAAAATGGATCTAACTTTATGGGCACTAAGAAGATGATGACCTAAGACGGTACTTCCGGCGGACCATAGCCAAGTCTTTACATTCAAGAGAAGATCTATTTGAAGCAAAGAGAACAGGAACACATTTTGAAGTCAGAGGAGTATCATGTAGTAAAGACGAAAGACTTCAACGTAATTGGCAGACTCAGATAAGAAAAGCCATTCGTCAAAGCTATCGTAAAATCTCAAGCTTAGTCAGAGCTAAATGAAAAGTTTATTACAACCGAATGTATTGCAGATCGCAGAGTTAAAATTTCTTCAATGGCTCCAAGACAGTACATCAACGCTCCATCAATTGAAGATGTGAGAAAGCAAGGCCAGCACTAGATGATCCTATCTGCCATTAACAAGAAACAGACTTTTGCAGAACTTATTAACTAAGCCAACTCAATGGTGACAAGTGTTCTCCACGATCCTTTGAAAAGATCTTTGAATGTATTGCCATCATCTCTTAGGTACGGCATAGTACAAGCAGGTGAAGCTGTTTACGAACTGATTATAACTTGCAAAAATGAAGACTCTATTGCTCAGAGATTCACAATTAAACCATTCACTGATAGAAGAATCAGATTCCAACAACTTGACACTGGTGCACTTGCTCCAGGTATGATCAGAAAGATAACTGTCACAGTTCAGTCTAATGAAGAATGCACAATCAAGGACACCTTGCAACTGATAACTAAGACTGACATTTTTAAAATTCCTTTAGAGGCTTAATTCCTTTCACCTGAGAACTATCAAAGAGAGATGCAGGAACAGAGAGCGTTGAGTGGCAAAACTCTAGCCAATTCAAGAGTTAGAAACAAGCTTAACGATTCTATTCAAAAAGGAAGAATCTCTCAAAGGGGAGATAGAATAGGAGGTGCTAGCATTGATGGAGCTTCTGAAATGGACTACATTGGTGGCGGCCATGGAAATGACTGGATTCAAACCACTAACAGTGAGTCAAAACTTCCAATAATTCCTTAGGTCAACTCCAGACCATTTGAAGTTGACCCAAAGAAGAACCTCAAGGATCTTCTTAAAAAATGAACTGAATTAATAAACCTGGCAGTTTATTAACCATTATTAATTCTACATTAAAACTTGACTTATGAAATTAAGAATCTTATAAAGAACATATTTAAATCTAATTCATTTTCTGATAATAGCTGTGCCTGGTCTTAGAGGTATCATCGATGCCCTTGGAGTTCTCTAAGTCATGAAATTGTTTTACTTGAAAATAGATTTCGCATTAGAGTAGGTCTTAATTTTAACCAAATCAAGAGGGAACTTGAACTGCTTAATAGGTTTTGATCTTTGTTATAAGTTCCCTTCTTTGTCAATATAATCTCCAAAGTTAGATTTTTCATATCCATACTCTATTTTATAGCTTATTGATCTGTCTCTACTGTGCTTAGGATTATTTCCAACTGGCAACACCAAAGTTTCTCTTAGGAGTGATTGATTCATAGTGCTTTTAATGATATTTCTAGCTGTCTTTGGCCTTGCTTGAGATTTTGACTGAATTAGAGCTGAACCTTGACCATACAGGTTGAATAGTACTTTTTCATGTCTCTTGATTTAGGTAGAGATAGTCTCCAATTACTCTGCACCAAAAGGCTTCTTCTGTTGAATGTTGTCTAGCGTAGAATTCTTAGGAAGTTGCTTCTAAGAACTGGCCTGGTGCTTCCCTCCTCCAAGTGAATTAGATATCAGACTATTCTTATTCTTATCGAATAACTTGTAGAGGGATACTTTGTGAGTTCTTATGCTATTTGGGTTCATTATCGAGTGATAGACGTCATCCTAGCCCTTTTTAAACTTCTGAATAAATATGGTCTCTGCTCTTTCCAGATTTGACATCACATTCCTGTACTTCTTTACCTCTTTTTGGTAGGCAGCTTTTTCCTGATCATAACTTAGAACTTATTTACCGTATTATTGCTATTGTCTCGGAGTGCTAGCCTTCTTCTCCATTATTTAACTTTGTCTTATGAGAAGTTAGGTCTTGGTGTCTGCTCTTGTAGTGTTCAAATAATCAACCTCGATCTTTGACTCTTCCTCAGTTGATAGGACTTCCTCTTGTTGTTTCCTATTGAAGGGGTGCATTTGAGCTTAATTTTAAGATTTTGTCTAGGAATTTGCATTTTTTTGTATGGGCTATTCATCATCTTATGAAAGAAAAGTTGCATTCATATTAGAATTCCTTTGCTGCATCTCATACTTTCTTTTCAGTGCTTCATGAATTAACTTCTAATACTTGCTATAATTATCAGCTTATTGATCTTCAGTTATTTGAACTTAGTCTTCTGCAAGATCTGAAAGCAGCTTATTGCATTGATGGATAACAATCTTTGTTTTGCTGAACATCTTTTTGTTGTGATCATCTGTCTCCTCAACTTTAGTTGCAAGCACTTTTCTTAAGAATTTCATCACATCAAAATTCTGTGGCATTTGATGCTTTACTTTAGAGGATTTCCTGCTTAGTGAGCCATTCAAGTTTTGCTTTTTCAGGAATTTCTTCTTCTTTTGCTCCATAGTTTTCATCATTGAGTTATCTTCATTATTTTCCAGCTCCTTCGAACCTTGCGGACTTAGTAAGTTTGGATTATTAACATCTTTATCTTTCTCGTCATCGCTCATGTGAATGTCAAGACCGAATGCTTTAGACACAAGATCATAATCTTTGATGACCTCTGCAGCTTGTTTGTCGAATTAAACATGCTCATTTGCAACTCCTTTAAGTTAACTTAGTCTATAGCAAACCCTCACAAGAATTTCAGTCTGCAATGCATCTATTTCTAGTTTATATTTCTGTAACTTTTGGTGCTGACTCTAAACATTTGCAACTCTTTATGTATATTCTATCTTTTCAATTAGTTAGTTCACGGTTAGCTTTTCGATTGGGTCAATCAATTATTCTTCTTCTGTTTTTGAAATAGTGGTTTTGGATCTCTGAAGAAACTTCATATCAGCTCTTTACTGCGTAAGCTACGTTTTAAGCTCATTCAATGTAAGTTACTTTTCCTTAACTTCCTATTGGAGGTCTTCAAATCTTTGCTTCGTCGAATTAAGTCTAAAGATGCATAAAGAGAATTAGTCAATTAGATGTTCTGAATCTGGTTCATTCCCTTCGATTTCTTTCCACTTTCTTATTCGGAGTTCAAGTTCAATTTTCTTTCTAAAGAAATTTTTCATTTTTTAACTCAATGACTATGGCTGATTTTGCTGAATCATAATTGAAGTTTTGTTAGTGTGATGCTTATCAGGTGATCTATGAGCTGATCTCACTCTCTAAGATGAGTTGAGAATGTTTGGCGAGCTCATTGTTAGAGACATATCGAGAAAGGAGGTATTATGTGACTGCATATTTCCTAAAATTTCATGCCTCAAGGTCTGATAGTATTAGCCTTTGAAAACTTTGAATATCTCTTCTAGCTCCTCTATGTCTTTTGAGTTTGACCCAAGTTTGGAATCATGCCTATGATTCATATAATCTCTGAGTATCATAGATGATTGAAATGATCTTATGCACATTATATCCTTTTTAGTTCTTCTCTCTATCTCTTGCTTCTCATCTTCTGTTAGCTTTAGTCTTTCACTTATATTTTTGAGCTTCTTTAGTTTTTTATTCTAATCAAAGATCATTTTGCGAACCAAATTTCTCTCTGCTTTAAGTCTTGAAACTACTTCCTCTTCTTCCTTAAATATAGAGTTCTTCTCTTCAACTTTTTCAAGTCTATGCTCAACTCTTTCCTGCATCTTTGAATAACACTAAATTATGCCACTTTGTGCTATTAAGTTAGATGAGTTAGCCAAAAATTTGAGTCTTTCAGTATTCTCTCCTAGCCTAACCATTGATTTATACTCAGGCATGAGTTGGAAAATCTTGGTCTCATCAAACTTCTTCTGAATCTTTAACCTTTCAACCTGATGCTCTAAGGTGTCTTAGTCGAATTTCTGCCATTTATTATTCTCAGTTGCATCATCTATTAATCCAAATATCATTATAATCTTTGCTTCTAACTTCTCATTATCAAAGATTGCAGAGGTGTGTTTAACCAGACTGCTTTAAGAGAAACTTTGATTAGATCTCAAACTCATTCTGCTGCTAGTGAAATTTCTCTCTTCAATCACCTAGGGTGTGCACACATCTCTTCTTTAGGTTTTAATCTTCAAGTACTCCCTTTCTAACTTTGAAAATTTGTTCTGCTTCAAATTAGTCTCAAAGACTAGTTAGTCCAGTTACTACTTCAGCTCTTGCACATAATTTTTAGAAGTATGTATTGGCTTTATTGAGGACTATCTTTCAGTTGAATTTTGGCTGACTCTAATCTTCTTGGGACCTTTGCCCATATTCGTCTGGAGATCCACAATAGTCCTTGCTTTGTGAATCTAGCCCTAGGATTTCATTCTTTTCTTTTACTAAAGATACTTTGAGAATTCCTTCTAGTCCTCTGATGTCCAATTATCTTGGTCATTCTTAGTTTCATTCGTTAGCTTAAGCAGCATTTTATTTGTCTTAATTTATGAATAATATATAAACTTTTTTTACTTTCCCTATTTTCAATTATTATCTCTCCGGGGTTTTGGGGTTTTGGGGTTTTGGGG
>CCKQ01001366.1:0-14551 GCA_000751175.1 Stylonychia lemnae
CCCCAAAACCCCAAAACCCCAAAACCCCTAACATAAGTTTGAATGTTAAAGTGATTGAGAGAAAAAAATATGATTGATTCAATATTTTATTTGTATTGGTTTGAATATCAATTTATTAGCGATTTCCCAATTATTAGAGTCCTTTTATGATATTTCTTGGGAGAACATTTTAAATTTTATTTATTATTAAATGGGTACCCTAATACATATAAATATCTCCCTCAATATCTCTCGTTAACTTAACTTGCTAGAAAGTTGAAGTAGATCAGGGGATGATAAGGGAAGAATTTCATAGGAAGTTTGAAGTCTTTAATTATGAATAAACCTTGAATTAATAGTTTAATTGATAAATAATAGAGTAGTTTAAGGTTAGAGGCTAGCCAACCGTTTGAATTTAATTATTATATAAGGGGTTTAGACATTAAAGATTTATATTAAAAAATTAGAATAGTAGAGCAAATGGACCTACTTTCAAAGAAAGATCTTACAAAGGATGAGTACATCTTAGCCCACGTTCTCTTCATCTTCGGAATGAAGAAACTGGGAGGTGAAAAGATCTCAAAGATCATACAAAACGAAGAAAACAAGTAAGTACTATAGTTCAGATAGATCGAGCTGTGGCTTCGTCAATCTTTCATTAGTCTCTCAGCCATTCTTTTCCTCCATCTTTCCATAGTAACGGCCCACTTAACTATTAAATAGGACTGCGTTTAAGGAATTCTACAACATCGGACCCTTCCTGTTCGCCATCTCATCAGGAGATAGTGTTAGTTTCCAGAACGATGTGCCTCCTCTGGACAAGCTTAAGAAAAAGGTAGTGCTAGTAATCAAAGCTAGACAAGACAAGACTGTCGACATCACTGATTCAAATGTCGCCAAGGAGGTTATCATGATGGAAGTCAACAGAAGCATCCTAGAGAATCTCTACCTCATCTGTCAAGTAACAATTACTCACATCCTTAATCTTGCAATAGGAGGTTTACATGCCTGTTCTTGGAAACCCTCTAAACTAGATTGGGTGGTCAGATCTAGTGTCTAAGGACCTCATGGATAAGTTCCACAACTTCCTCGCCCACACCTACGTCACTATCGGTCAAATCAAGGGCAGAACTCTGCTTCCCCTTCCCCCCAACGATGTCACTTCCTCAGAGAAGACATCCAGCAAAGACAAGGCTCACATTCTTGAAGGTATCTTTCTTAATTATTTAAGCGAGGGATTTAATTTAAATTTATTTAGGCGCTATTATTACCTGGACCAAGCAAATCAAGAACGTCCTCAAGCAAGATCCTGAGAGTGCTCTCAAGGGAGACAAGCACCCAGATCCAAACACCGAAATTGAGTTCTGGAAGAACAAATCAGATAACTTGAATTCAATTTGCGACCAAATGAACTCTGAGAGAATCAAGAAAGTCCTCAAGTTCTTAGAACAAAACAAGTCCACCTACACTGGTCCCTTCAGTAAACTCCAAAAAGAAGTACAAACCGCTAAATCTGAAGCTAACGAAAACTATAAGTATCTCTTAACCCTCAGACCTCTGTTCGATCAGTTGACTGACAGCGGTAAGGATTTCACTGAGATCCCAGATCTATTCCCACAAATCATGCACGTTATCCTCTTGATCTGGAAATACTCACCTAACTACAACACTCCATCAAGACTTGTTGTCTTGATTAGAGAGATCTGCAATGCCATCATCAACTAATGCAGAAACTTCATTGATGGAGAGAAGATCTTCGGCTACATCAAGAACGAAGAGCCAAAGGAAGCTCATGACAAGCTAACCCTCGCTCTAGATGTATGTTCCAAGTTCAAGGACGCCTACTTCGAGTACAAAGCCAAGGCTCAAAACACATGGAAAATCACAACTAACGCACTCTTTGTAAGATTAGATTCTTTCTCAGAGAGATGCCAAGACATCATGCACTTGACCAGCACAATCATTCAGTTCAACAAGTTGCAAAAGATTGAAATCGGTAACACCAAGGGTAAGCAACTCACCTCATCAGTCATCTAAATCTTCGACGAATTCAACAAAGCCGTTGACGAATTCACAATGGTCTCATACGACATTATGGACATTGAGAAGAGACAGTTTGATGATGACTTCTACAAATTCAGAGGCAGAATAAAGGAGCTCGAAAGAAGACTCGGTTCAATCCTCACTCAAGGTTTCGACGATTGTGACACCATTATTGGCAAATTCAAGCTTTTGGACTCATTTGAAGGTCTTTTGAACAGACCAATCATTTAAGATGAACTTGAAAAGAAACATATTACTCTTTTGGAATTATATAAGCAAGATCTTAAGACTGTTCAGTCAATCTTCCTGGAAGGAAAGGCTTTAGTAGATAAGATAGATGAAAAAGCACCTATTCCAAACAACTTACCACCTATTGCTGGTGCTCTTAACTGGACCAACGGTCTATTCGAAAGAATCAAGGAGCCAATGGAGCGACTTTCCACTCTTTCACAGTCAATCTAAGACAGAGAAGAGTACAAAGATGTTTAAAAGCTATATGCTTCAATCTGCAAAAACCTCAGAGAATTTGAGGACCAGAAAATTAAACAATGGGAGCAAGGTGTTGAAGAATCAACTGATGACAAACTTAACCAGTTCCTCCTCCACAGAGATGAGTCTGATAACTCAGAAGAGGGATACCTTAAAGTTAACTTCGACCCCGTGTTAGTTAGACTGCTTAGAGAAGTCAAATATTTGTCACTTTTGGATATCGACGTTCCCGAAAGAGCTTCCAAGCTTTATATTAAAGTTAATGTCTACAGAAGCTAAACAGGTAATCTCGAACTCATCGTTAACATGTATAATGAAATTCTCGCCACCCTTTTACCAGTTGAAAAGCCACTACTTGCAGACAGAATTGATAGAATCAACAAAGCCCTTCAACCAGGTATTGACCAACTCAGATGGAACTCACCAAACATCGATCCATTCATCAATCAATGCATGATGATTGTTAAAGAAGTCGATGAACTCGTGAAAAAGATGAAGGAAAATGTCAAGAAGATGCAAGAAATGATGAATAAATGGGAGAAATCACTCTTCGAGAGAAGAAACAAGCCCATGCCACCCGATGATCTAGAACAAACTCATCAGAGTACTGTTATGCCAAGACTTGAAGATATTAGAAACAATGGTAAAGAAATTCATAGACTTATGAAGGATACTGCAGATAACATTAAGCCTGATAAGAAATCACCAACATGGCTTGCCTACATCGACTACGTCAACGGTTTAGTCATTGAAGGTATCACCAAGGGTATCAATGGATCAATGAACTACCTTTCAGATCAGATCAACATTCACTATAACAAACACCACCAACTTCCACCAATGTTCGACATCAAGGTTGAACTCAGAGACAGAGAAGTTAAATTCGACCCACCCATTGAGAGCACATACAGACAAAACGGTATCAGAGACATCATCATGAAAATCGTGAACGACTTCATTTCACTTGCCATTCAGATGCCAAGACTCGACACCAACAATGGAGATTACTTGGTCGAAATCAAGGATCAGTTCGATCTCTTCTGCTCAATGCAAGTCATCAACAACCACCTCTATGAAATCGAAGAGGCCACTCAAAACTTCATCCTTCAATACAAGGAACAAGAGTTCCTCTGGAAGGAAACCCTTGCTGCTAGCTTCACTGCTTTCCTTGAACTTGGAGATGACCCAAGAGAGAAATCTAAGGGCAGCAAAAAGACCAACGCTGACGGAGAGGAGGAAGAGGATGAGACATTCAAATGGATGGCTGACAAGATCCTCCAAGGAGTTCAAACAAAGAAACCAAACCTCGACTTATTCGATGAGAAGATTACCTATCTTACCAAGGTTAAACACCAAATTTCAGAGATGAAACAAACTGTTGATATCGGCTGGTTGAAGGTTAACTCAGTTCCTCTTATCAAGGACTTAAACAGAATCGTGCAAGACTGGATTGAGCAATACACCAGTTTCTTGCTCCAAAACACTTTGATCGAAATCACCAACATCCAGAAGTTCATTGACGAGGTCACCTCAGGTATCAAAGTGCTACCAGAAGGTTCAGAGACCAAGAGAGAGAAGGAACTGCTTATGCAAGTCATGACTCACTTGAGAGATGTCAAGATGATCAAGGATAGAACCCTAGACGAAATCGAGCCAATGAAACAAACCATCATGCTCCTCAAGAAGCATCAAGTCAAGATGGAGGACGACTACCTAGTCAAACTTGAAAACTCAAAGACTGCTCTCGTTGAAGTCAGTGAAAAGGCACTTGGCCCAGTCAAGGAAGCCATCCTACCTCTTCAAAACCAAGAAGCTGGAAACATCAAGAAAAAGCTTTCAGACTTTGCCAAGAGAGTCATGGAATTCAGAGTCAAGTTCCAAAACAACTGTCCATACCACGTTGAAGACTCCTCAATTCAAATCATTGATAATGCTTACGCTGTGATTAGTCAATTCTTTGACGAGACCGGAGAAATGGAAGAAGATGCTAGATCTCTTAACAACTTAGAGACTCTCTTCGATCTCCAAAAATCATCCTACAAGCAATTGAAAGACTGCAAAAATGAGCTACTCTCCCTTAAATACATGTGGGATCTCATTTCACTTATTGATTTACAATTCGAAGCCTGGAAGTCAACTCTCTGGGACAAGATCGACACAGATCAACTTATGCAATTGATTAAGGAAATGCAGACCAAGCAAACCAATCCACAAAACCCATAAAACAAGGAAATCAAAAACTGGAAAGCATTCACTGCTCTCAACGATAGAGTCAAGAACATGAACACTATCCTTCCATTGATTTCTCAACTTCACTCTAAATTCATGCAAGACAGACATTGGAAGAAACTGATGAAGATCACAGGCAAGTCCATCAACTTCAACTCTCCAAACTTCTGTCTCGAAGACCTCATTAAGCTCCAACTTTACAACTACTCAGAAGAGGTCACTGAATTGGTCGACGGAGCCCAAAAGGAGGCAAAGATCGAGACCAACCTCGCCAAGATTGAAAGAATCTGGGAGGAACAGAAATTCGAGTTCAAGGACTACAAGGACACTCAAATCCTCGGAGCTCTTGATGAAATCGTCGAGTTTGTCGAAACCCACTCTATGGAACTAATGGGAATGATGTCTTCTAAGGATGTTGAAGAATTCAAGGAGAAAGTGCTCCACTGGCAAAAGACACTCAAGACTGTTGACTCAGTCATCTAAATTTGGGTTAAGGTGCAAAAGAACTGGCAAAGACTCGAACCCATCTTCTTGGCATCAGAAGATATCAGAGCTCAACTACCAGACGATACCAAGAGATTCGAAAAGATCGATATCGAATGGAAAGACATGATGAGAGAGGCCAGTGAGGAACCAGGAGTTATCCAAGCTGCCACTTATGAAGGAAGAGAAGAACTTCTTAACACTTTCTTCTCAGAAATTGAACTTTGCGAGAAAGCGCTGAACGAATATCTTGAGCAAAAGAAAAAGATCTTCCCAAGATTCTATTTCGTCTCTAACTAAGCTCTTCTTGATATTCTGTCAAACGGTAACAACCCAGAAAAGGTCGACGAGTATCTAGGAGATTGCTTCGATGGTATGAAGGGACTAGACTTCATAAAAGGACCAGGCGAAGTTGTTCCAGCAAAGAGAGCAAAGGGTATGTGGTCTAAAGAGAAGGAATACGTTGCATTTGCTGATCCATTCGTTTGCAATGGTGCTGTAGAAAACTATCTCTGCGATCTTGAAAAGAAGATGCAAGTTACTCTTAGAGATATACTTGAAATTGCCAAAGGAACTGCTGACCTCTGGGAGCTAGAGAAGAAGAGGCATGAATGGCTAGAAGACTACTGCGCTCAGATCTCACTTCTCGGTACTCAAATCCTCTGGACTGAAGGAGTCTCAAGAGCATTCGATGAACTAGAAGGAGGTAGTGAAGGTGCTATGAAGGATTACCTAACCACCATTCTCCTCGGTATCAAGTACTTGATTGATAGAGTTAGACAAGATCTTTCATCAGAACTCAGAATCAAGATTATTACCATCATTACTATTGACGTCCATGGAAGAGATGTCGTTGACAACTTCTGTCTTAAGAGAATCCAAGACTCACAAGCCTTTGCTTGGTAATCTCAACTTAAGTTCTATTGGGAAATGAAACCATAATCCAAACCAGATGATAAGAAGACTTGTATCTCAAGAATTTGCGATTGGATGACTCTTTACAACTACGAGTATGTTGGTAACTGTGGTAGATTGGTTATTACTCCCCTTACTGATAGATGTTATATCACTCTTACTTAAGCCCTTAACTTAACTATGGGAGGTGCTCCAGCTGGTCCAGCCGGTACTGGTAAAACTGAGACAACTAAGGATCTCGGAAGAGCCCTGGGTCTATAAGTCGTCGTCTTCAACTGTTCAGATCAAATGAACTATCAATCTATGGCTCAAATTTTCATGGGTCTCGCCTAAACTGGTTCTTGGGGTTGTTTCGATGAGTTTAACAGAATCTCAATTGAAGTGTTGTCTGTGGTCTCCACTCAAGTCAAGTACGTCCTTGACGCCCTAAAGGAAATGAAGCACAACCCAGCCAAGAACATGTTTATGTTCCAAGATGAGGAAATTCAACTTAAAATCACTGTCGGATTCTTCATTACTATGAATCCAGGTTATGCTGGTAGAACTGAATTGCCAGAAAACTTGAAGGCCCTTTTCAGATCCTGCGCTATGGTCGTCCCAGATATCGTGCTTATTTGCGAAAACATGCTTATGTCTGAAGGTTTCACCTCAGCCAAGGATCTATCAAAGAAGTTCATGACCCTCTATGATCTTGCTAAGAGTTTGTTGTCCAAGCAAATCCATTATGATTGGGGTCTCAGAGCTGTGAAGTCTGTGCTTAGACAAGCCGGTAAACTGAAGAGAGAAGATCCAGATATCTCAGAAGATCCAATTCTCATGAGAGCCTTGAGAGATTTCAACTGGCCTAAGATCGTCGTCGATGATAGACAAATCTTCTTGGGTCTTATCAAGGATCTCTTCCCAGGTATTGAAGCTGAGTCAAAAGTTAATCAAGAACTTAATAAATCAGTAAGCAAAGTAGCTAAAGCTGCAGGTCTTCAATCAGAAGAAGGTTTCGTTTTGAAGTGTGTGCAACTTGCCGAAATTCTCGAAGTGCGTCACTGCTGCTTCATTATTGGTAACTCAGGTTGTGGTAAATCAGCTGTATGGAAGACATTAGCTGCTGCTATTGCCAGTCAAGGAAATGAGACCATTTATGATATCACTGATCCAAAGGCTGTTACATCAGATGAGCTTTTCGGTTGCATGAACCCTAAGACCAAGGAATGGAAAGATGGAGTATTGTCTGTCATAATGAGAGATATGAACAAAAACAATGGACCATACAGACCAACTCAATTCTACAAGTGGATTATTCTCGATGGTGATGTAGACCCTGAGTGGATTGAGTCCCTTAACACTGTCATGGACGATAACAAAGTGCTTACTCTTGTGTCCCAAGAGAGAATCCCACTCACTCCAGAAATGAGACTCTTACTTGAGGTCTCCAACTTGAGAAACGCCACTCCTGCCACTGTCAGCAGAGGTGGAGTCCTGTTTATCAACGATACTGATGTCGGCTGGAAGCCATACTTCGAGTCTTGGATGCAAAAGTTCAAGAAGAAGAATGATGAGTACGCCATGAACGTCTTCACTCTTGCCCTCGCCTAATATCTAGGTGACACCTTCCTCGAAGACCAAAAGGGAAGAGAAAAGATTGCTCCTACTTGTGATATGGCTCAAATTCAAACTTTGACTTGCATCATTGATGCTCTTTACAACGATCTCTATTCAAGAAAAGACTATCACGATCAAATCAAGTAACTCAAGGAAGCTGGTAAAGAAGAAGAAATCAAACAAATCTATGAAGCTTACTTTGTGTTTGCTGTTATGTGGAGTTTCGGTGCCCCACTTACTGAAGACAAGATTTCCTTCAATGGATACATCAAAGCTCAATCAAAGATTAAGTTCCCAGAATAAGGTCTCTGCTTCGATTACTACTACGACCCAATTAGTCTTGGATGGGTTCACTGGAGCACAAAGGTTAAGAAGTATGAGCCTGGAGATGGTCTATTCCTCAATATTGTCGTCCCAACTGCTGAAACCACTAGACAAAGATTCATCCTAGACATGCACGTAAAAGCTAAGAAGGGTGTTCTCTATGTCGGTTCTGCTGGTACTGGTAAGACCACTATTATCAAGGACTACTTCTCAACTCTCGACAAAGAATATGTCCTCAATGCCTCAATCAACTTCAACAGTTATACTGATTCCAAGGCACTTCAAGTCGTTATTGAGTCAAACGTCGATAAGAGAGCTGGTAAGACCTTCGGTCCCCCACCCAACAAGACTCTCATCTATTTCATGGACGATCTTAACATGCCATACGTCGATAAGTACGGAACTCAATCCCCCATCTGTCTGATCAGACAAATCATTGATTACGGTATTATCTATGATAGAGATCACTTAGAAGAGAAGAAATACTTGGTTGACTGCATGTTTACTGCTTGTATGAATCCAAAGTCTGGTTCTTTCTTCGTCGATATCAGACTCAGCAGACATTTCTCCCTCTTCTCATGCCTGACTGCTGAGAAAGAAATCCTCACCACTATCTATCATCAAATCTTAGATTCACACTTGTGCACATTCGACGCACAATGCGCAAACTTGACACCAAAGATCATCAACGCTACTATGACTGTCTTCTTGGCCATCGCTACATCACCACAGTTTATGCCTACAGCTAAGAAGTTCCATTATCAGTTCAACTTGAGAGACTTCTCCAAGATTGTTCAAAACACCATGCTCGCTCAGGCAGCTCACTACAGAGGCAACTCTCTCGGATTAATCAGACTCTGGGCTCATGAGTGCATGAGAGTCTTCTACGATAGACTCATCTTTGATGAAGATAGAGAAGTATTCATGGGATTTTTCAAGAACTCTCTCAGAGAATTCGAGTTCAAGGAAGACCAAATTCTTGAATTGCCAAACATTTACACTTCATTCGTTTCAGCTTCAGAGGGTCACGAAAAAGCTTATCTTCCAATCAGAGACATGCAACACTTGAAGAATGTACTTGAAAACAAACTTGCTGAGTACAATGAGCAAGTCTCCTCAATGAACCTCGTGCTTTTCGATCAAGCTATGGAGCACATTTCCAGAATCGCTAGAATTATTGACTTACCAGTAGGAAACGCACTTCTAGTCGGAGTCGGTGGTTCAGGTAAGCAATCACTGTCCAAGCTGTCTGCCTTCATCTTAGGTTATGATGTCGTCAGAATCGTCGTCACCACCAGTTACAACATGGCTGACCTCAAAACTGATATCCAAAACATGTATCAAAAGGCTGGAGTCACTGGATCTCAAATCCTCTTCATCTTGACTGACTCTCAAATTACTGATGACAAGTTCCTCGTTTACATCAATGATATCCTTTCATCTGGTTGGATTCCAGAATTGTTCCTGAAAGACGAGCTCGATGGTATCTTAGGTAAAGTAAGAGCTGAAGCCAAGAATGCAGGTTACCTCGACACCCCAGATCAACTCTTCGATTTCTTCATGGACAAAGCAAGAAAGAACTTCCACATGGCACTTTGTTTCTCCCCAGTCGGAGATACCTTCAGATTCAGAGCCAGAAAGTTCCCAGGTATTATCAACTGTACCTCAATGGATTGGTTCCACGAGTGGCCAAGAGATGCCTTGATTGATGTCGCCACCAGATTCCTGAATGACGTTGAATTACCATTCGATGAACTCAGAGACCAAATCGCCAACCACATGGCAGAAGTCCATCTTTCAATTGGTGAAGCCAACTTGGACTTCTTACAAATGGAGAGAAGATTCAACTATACCACTCCCACTTCTTATCTCGAGCTTATCAGCTTCTACAAAATTTTACTTGACAAGAAGAGAGACAAGATCTCAGATCAGATCAACAGACTCGAAATCGGTCTTCAGACCATGAAGAGCACCACTGAACAAGTCGAGGGTCTGCAGAAGTTGCTCGAAATTAAGATGGTCGACGTAGAGAAGGAGAAAGAAAAGACCAACGAACTTATTGAAATCGTCGGAAGAGAGTCACTCGACGCCGAAAGAGAACAAGACATTGCCAGAGCTCAAGAAGACGAAACTTCAAAGCTAGCTCAAAATGCAGAAAACGAAAAGGGTAAGGCTAACAAGGAGCTTGAAGAAGCCGTTCCTGCCATGAAGGCTGCTGAGGAAGCCGTCGCTTGTCTTGATAAGAAATCAATTCAAGAGCTTAAGTCTCTTGCCAACCCACCTGCTCAAGTGTTCGACGTATCAAAGGCTGTTCTGCTATTGAAAGGAGAGAAGAAGAACTTCGCTTGGGCCAACGCTCAAAAGATGATGAATAACCCGCAAAAGTTCATTGAAGATATCTAGGCATTCGATGGTTCTAACATCGATCAATGGATTCTAGATCAACTTGCCCCAATCATTAAGCAAGAGCATTTCACTTTCGAAATCATGAAGGGCAAGTCACTCGCTGCTGCCTATCTCTGTAAGTGGATCTGTAACGTCGTTATCTACAACACAATCTACAAGAAGGTCAAGCCTCTCATGGATACCGCCGAAGCTGCAGAAGCCATTGCTAACGAAAAGAGAGCTGAGCTCGCTATTGTCCTCGAAAGAGTCAGAATCATTAATGAAAAGGTCGATGCTCTTAAGCAAAAACTGTTTGAAGCCGAAGAAGCTAAGAGAAGAGTGGAGGAAGAAGCTCAGAGCTTGTAAGATCAACTCAACTTGGCTAACAGACTTACTGGAGGTCTCGCTGATGAAAACAAAAGATGGGGAGAGAACGTGACAACCTACAAGCACGAGAGAATCACTATGATTGGAAACGCCCTAGTCTCAGCTGCTTTCGTCTCATATATTGGACCATTCTCATTCCCCTTCAGACAAAGACTATGGAAGGACACCTGGATTCCAGATATTATCTCAAAGAAGATTCCATTCACTGAGGGAGTTGACCCACTTAAGGTACTTGCCAATGATGCTGATCAAGCCAAATGGAAGACTGAAGGTCTTCCAGCAGATAGAGTGTCTCTTGAAAACGCCTCAGTCATCGTCTCATGTAAGAGATATCCACTAATGATCGATCCTCAACTCCAAGGACAAAAGTGGATCAGAGGTAGAGAGGGTAACGAACTCCAAGTTATTCAACTCTCGCAAAGAGGTTGGTTAAAGAAAGTCGAAATGGCTGTCACCAACGGTTCAGTCCTTATGATTGAATCCTTAGGTTAAGAAATCGATGCAATCTTGGATCCTCTTCTTTCTAGACAGTTTGTGAAGAAAGGTAAGATGTTCACAGTTAAACTCGGATCCGAAGATGTTGAACTCTCACCAACATTCAAGCTTTACTTGCAGACAAAACTCTACAATCCTCATTACAAGCCAGAAACAGCTGCTCAGTGTACCATCATTAACTTCATCGTCACAGAGGGAGGTCTCGAAGATCAACTTCTAGCTATGGTCGTCAGAGTAGAGAAACCAGATCTCGAGCAAACTAAGGAAGAGCTTGTGAACAAGCAAAATGCTTTCTAAATTGATTTGGCCAAACTTGAGGATGAACTACTCAAGAACTTGTCAGACGCTGACCCAGCTACCATTCTCCAGAACAAAGATTTGATTGAGTCTCTTGAAAACACAAAGAAAACTTCAACTCAAATTCAAAAGCAATAAGCTGAAGCCAAAGAAACTGAAATCAAGATTAACTTCCTCAGAGAAGTCTACAGAAGAGTCGCTGCAGAGGGTGCCATGCTTTACTTCTTACTTATTCAACTCTGTATTGTTGATCACATGTATCAGTACTCTCTAGAGTCCTTCGTTACTTTCTTCTTCAAGGCCATTGAAAAGACTGAATAATTCGATGAAGAAGAGCCAAGAGTGTTAGCTCTTAGAGAAATGATCAGAATGACCATCTATCAATGGGTATCCAGAGGTCTGTTCGAAAAGCATAAGCAAATCTTCTTGGGTCAACTTACATTCAGACTCATGCAAAAGAGCATCCTTGAAGTTGACTATACCCTCTAGCAAATGAGTTTCCTACTAAGATGCCCAATTAAGACTGACTCAGTCAATCCACTCAAAGAATGGCTTCCAGATCTCGCTTGGTACAGTGTCCAAAGACTTATTGAAATTGAAGGATTTGAATCATTCGCTCAAAACCTTGAAAAAGAAGCCCCAACTAGATTCAGAGATTGGTACAATGAACTCTAACCAGAGAGCGAGAAACTTCCACTAGACTGGAAGAAACTCGAGACCATGCCATTCCAAAAGTTATTGGTTATCAGATGTCTCAGACCAGACAGAATCACCACTGCTCTTGATAACTTCATTAGAAGAACTATTCCAAACGGAAACAAATATGTAGATTGCGATTCTACAAGCAGTTTCTTCTAAGTATTGGTATCAGCTTACTTGGATTCAACTCCAACCACACCAATCTTCTTCATCTTGTCCCCAGGAGCCAATCCAGTTAAGGATGTAGAACAACTTTGCAGAAAGAACGGTGTTGACCCCAACAAATATCTTCACACTGTCGCCCTCGGCCAAGGTCAAGATATCGTAGCCATGAACAAACTTGAAATCGGCCACAAGGAAGGTCACTGGGTCATGTTGCAAAACATTCACTTGATGCCCAGATTCTTGATTGAACTCGAAAAGAAACTTGATGTTTATGCCGTTGAGGGATCCCACCCCAACTTCAGACTCTATTTGTCTTCAGATCCAAGCAATGAAATTCCAATTGGTCTTCTTGAGAGATCAATTAAGTTGACAAACGAGCCTCCTCAAGGTCTCAAGCAAAACATGAAGAGAGCCTTCACCTTCTTCACCAAGGAAGATATTGAGGATAAAGATCCAAAGATCAAGACCATTCTCTTCGCTCTCTGCTATTTCCATTCAGTCATGATTGAGAGAAGAAAGTTTGGACCTAAAGGTTGGAACATGCATTATCCATTCAACATGGGAGATCTTAGAGATTCAGCTATCGTACTTCAAAACTATATGGAGCAAAACGCTGCAAGTGGAAAGATTCCATGGGATGATCTTAGATACATTTTCGGAGAGATCATGTATGGAGGTCACATTGTCGACGATTGGGACAGAAGATTCTGTAGCGCTTATCTAGAGAACCTCATGCAAGATACCCTTCTTGACGAGGCAGAGCTCTTCCCCTTCATTGAAGGCAAGGGTATTACCTTCAAATGTCCTCCACCTCTCGGCTATGAGAAATATATTGAATATCTTGAGACAGAGGTGCCAGGCGAGACTCCTCTTGCTTTCGGTATGCATCCAAATGCTGAAATCGATTTCAGAACCAACCAATGTGTTGTGCTTTTCAGAACACTTGTCGAACTCCAACCAAAGGATTCAGGCAGCTCCGGAGAAGGAGGCGGTGGCGGAAAGCAAGAAAAGATCCAGGAGTTCATGCACAGAGTTAACGACGAAGTCCAACTCGACCAGAACAAGCTGAACATTGAGGATATTGCCTCAAAGATGACTGATGAGAGAGGTCCTTACCAAAACGTGTTCCTCCAAGAGTGCGAGGTCATGAACGTGCTCATCAATGAAATCCTAAGATCACTGCAAGAAATCGAGCTATCATTCAAGGGAGAGCTGACAATGACTGAGAAGATGGAGCAACTTATGGACGCTATTTTCCTTGATAAAGTGCCAGCCACCTGGGCTAAACTTGCCTTCCCCTCAACAAGAGGACTCGGCTCATGGCTCGACAACTTAAAACACAGACTCGATCAACTCAACCTCTGGAAAGAAGACCCATCAAAGGTCCCAACTGTTATCTTCTTGAACAGACTCTTTAACCCACAGTCATTCTTGACTGCCATCAAGCAAGTGTACGCCAGAGACAAGCAACAAGAGTTGAACAGACTTTACATCCAAACCGATATCACCAAGAAACTCTATTGGGAGCAAGATCTACCACCTGTTAAGGAAGGAGCTTACATTTTTGGATTCCACGTAGAAGGTGCAAGATGGGAGTCATCAGTAGGTCAACTTGAGGAGAGTTTGCCCAAGAAGCAATTCAGTGTAGTGCCAGTTGTCAACTGCAGAGCTCAACTCATCCCAACTGACGGTAAGGAAGAAAAAGGTGTGTATCAATGCCCAGTTTATAAGACTGAAACCAGAGGTGCCACTTACGTCTTCACTGCCCAACTAAAGACCAAGGCTCCACCTCAAAAGTGGATTCTGGCTGGAGTCGCTATTATTCTTGATGTTGAAGGTGTCGCAGATGCCTACGCTCCAGGTAAAGAAATTGGTCTCGCATGAGAAAAATATCACATCATTTAAGTTACTATATAATTTAAAGATAATATTCTATCAACATAAACTTCTTCAAATTTATTATATCAATAATAATCACTTAGATTTATTACTATATTTTATTGCTACTTTCTCTTTATTTAGTGTATTATATTCATTGGGGTTTTGGGGTTTTGGGGTTTTGGGG
>CCKQ01001444.1:0-11218 GCA_000751175.1 Stylonychia lemnae
CCCCAAAACCCCAAAACCCCAAAACCCCTTAAGGTAAAATTAAATTTGAATTGAATTATCATAAATATTAAATCAAAAATAAATGCTTTAAGAGCAGGCTGTGAAAAAATTAGCAAAGGTAAGGAATTTATCAAGTAAACTTCGTATAGAGTCTTTATCAAGGACTTGCGCATCATTTTTACAATGAATTTCAGGGGAAATTAAATGCGTAAGAAATTTATATTACTATTATCATAGGCATATCGATAATGAGAGAGAATAAATACATTAATACTCAAATCCAATGACTTAAAATAAAGATAGCCGAGTAGCTTCGACTGGAAACAGAACTTAGATTTTACAGTCTGTAGAGACAAGAAAAGAGTAGTCATTACCACCTCGATAAAAATCGATCCAACAATCAATGGTAAAAGGAATGAGTGGATTATTGGGGGCAAACTTCGATCGCCAAAATATAACAAGAGAAGAGACCTAAGATGGTAAGTAAACTTCGAAATTCAAATACTTTGTTCAGCTCATTTTATTCTCATTATTTCGAATTTTTTTATTAAACCCATTCATTATAGTAAGTTGATATAAAGCAATCTTATTAAATTTAATGTTAGATGGTCAATTTTTCAAGAGATGAGAGTCCAAATCCAAAGTAATACAAGCAACTTAATCATACCAATATACAAGAGGAGAGTGGGTAATTGGGGTCATAATATAGAAGCAAATAACTCCTGTCCCAGAGTTTTTTAAAGAAGATTAATATGAATGAGTATTCAATGGAGAATCCCAACAGTTAAACAATGATCAATAATAATAACAACACGAAGATGATAAAGTAAAGCTAGTAGTCTGGAGCATTAATGCAAATATAATAAAACGAGTAGCAAAAACAGATAAATTAGGAGATCGCCAGAATTAATGCTGAGATTGAAAAGAAAGGATTTCTTAAAATAGGCGACATTATCTCACTTAGTTTCATTGAGAAAGTTCATGATGGAGACACTAAGCATAAAGCTGCAGAAGATCAAGAGCATGTAGGTGCTTAATTAGCAAAGATCACTGAGAAGCCCAAAATGATTTACAAAGGAGTTGTTATGAGTAATATCTGTAGCTTTAATTGATTTTAGGTGATGGTGTGACTAATAAATCATTTAGGGTTGTGCCTAGATCATTCACAGCATAAGAAAACTTTGAGGGAGAAATCAAAACAGTGTATTTGCCAATGAATGGTAGCTAGTCATTTTAGAACTGCCTATTCAAAATTGAGATTGCTTAGGACTGCAAATACAATATGATTCACTAGGAACTTATTAAAAAGCTTTAAGAATTAAATATAGATCTAGTAGATGCTGATAAAGAAACTTAGGAGTAAATTTTAGATAGAATCGATGAATGCTAAAGTTTAATTTAAGCAAATGAATCATTATTAAGAGAAGAAAAGAAAAACAATGAATATGAGTAAAACATGAATCTGGGGTAAAAAATCTCATATGGATTGAAAATACAATTAAAGCATCAATTTAGTGGGCAGTACTTCACTTTAAACCCAAAAAGGATAAGCTAAGAGCATGGATGTGTGGCTTTGTAGTTGAAAGATTTATGTGAAGATTCTTGGTTTTGTCTAATGCCCTCTTAAAAGATCAAGTAAGGAACCAATAGCATAATATTGTAATTATTATAGGTTTTAAGGTTAATCAATATCATACCTTGATTCGTTTTACATTTAAAATTTCATCCCTGATAAGATTTCCAAACCTAAATTCTTTGTTCATGTTAATACCTATGAAATTCAATAAGAATGGAATGCTGCTGTTCTAGAAATGAATGGAAGTTATGAGGCTTCTAAACTCAAAGCAAGGTTGTTTATGGACTATAATTATAGCTAAACTGATAATAAGACATTTTAATCAGGAGACACTTTTAGACTTTACCACAAAGAGGCTAAAGGCTTCCTGTCAGTAAATGAAAAATAAGTCGATCTTATGTTACCCTCTTTTCCAGATTTTCTTTAAAGAGAAATCAAATAAAAGAGTCAAACTGGACTTGCAAATGAAAAGTAATACAAATTAGCCTTTTATTGACATTAATAGTAATAAGAACGATGATGATGCAGAAAATGCCATAAAATAGAAAGAAGATGAAAAAAAGCTACAAAAATCTAAGATTTTTATCGAGATTGATCCTAATAGTTTGATTGTAACTAATAGCTATTGGGAGATTCAAAAAGTAAAGCCATTTAGAGGCGGATCGAGTAAGTATTTATCTCACATAATTCATAATTAGTTCTTTGGGATGACGTCTATAGGATTAAGCATATTGGGACTGGCAAATATCTAGCACTAACCTCAGACAAATTAGAATTAGCCATGAAATCAGAAGCAGATGGACTTGATACATTATTTAGATTCAGAAGAGGTAAGTTTATCAAACAAATAAAAATATTATTGTAGATTAATATCATCCAAATATGGGAGATGTTTTTGAAGAACTTAAAAGTGGTGAGCTAATACTCCTGGAAAGCATTTTCAATAAATTTATTCAGATATATTAAGACTTTAATGATGAACAGCTTGTCAAATTTGAATACAATTTCAAATCTTATCACTAAAAGTTAGCTCAGGAAGGAGCTGATAGTTAAATTCCTACAGTATGTGGCAGATTTGCTAAAGAAGACGTTTCTAAAATGGTTTTTGAAATTCAATAGGTACCAAAAGATTTGGCTATGATAGCCTATTTAGGATTTAGCTATTTCAATTACCTGATTAATCTATATGCCTTCATAAATCTTTGGGGTGTAGCTTCCACCGACGATGATAATGATGCTGTTGATAACTTCAAGTATGATTCGGACGAAGCAATTTTGCAAGAGGATTAACTAGTCTAAACTATTGAAGATTTTGAGATTGTGATAAATTATATCAATGACATCTTGAATATGGCGAAAGCTAAGGATAGAATATTTTATGGCTAAGTTTAAACTTAACTAGCAGAATAAGGGCTACTTTAAATGCTTTTGAAACTATTGGAGTTAATGTACTATAAGACTGTAAATTACGTCGATAGAGATCCTCCCTTTTAAAGTGCAAAAGAGAAAGGAATTAAAGATGATAGGAAAGACTTAGATTAAGATGAAGTTGAATAAATAGCCCAAGAATATTTGGACCCTGCTATAAGATCCGTTCTTAAAACAGTCCATTTGCTTATAAAAGGTAACGTAAGAAATGCAAATATAATGACTAAGTACGATGACATAATCTTTAACATGATGAGTAGACACCCTATTCAACTAGTAGCAAAACTTTTCAAAGAAACCTATAAAAGAGCTACTTATATTCATTACGATACTGCTGCCTCATACATACATGCAGATGGTCTTGATCTCAAAGTTATTCATGATGTATCTCAGAATTCAAATTAAGTTAATGTCAATCAGTAATAGAAATGGGTGAAATTGCTAGAAACTGTTTACTTTTAGGATGAAATTAAGCAAAATATAGAAAAATAAATACTTTTCCTTAAGGTAATAGGAAATATGTGCATCAAGGATGATGGAAGCCCAGTTTATCACTATTAGGTTCAGGCTGTTATCAATGTATTTTCAAATGAATAGGATATCCCCCTGAAGTTTAGTGTTTAAAAAAGAGAAATCGATAGGCTCTTCGTATCGTTTACTAAAAAGAAGTCCGAAAACATTGACATTTTTATGGTTCGTAATCCAAATTTAAGAGATATTTACAAGTAAAATTAAACTGGATATGCTAAAGAGTTTGAAATCACCTTTGATTTATAAGAAATGACTTTGAAGTATGAAACATGCATGCCTTATATTAACTATATATGCGCAGTTATTGATTTATACGCAAATATGTGTATAGGCAGAAACGCTGATGCAATTAAAAGAGTCAGAGAAATCGGAATAAGCCCTGATCTAGTAATTAATGTTCTTTAAAATAAGAACATTCATGAGAAATTTAAAGCTTCAATAATTAAAATTGCCAAAGTAGCATTCATTGATTGTGATCCTTTCCCTACTCTAGCAAAATCTAAAAATAGATGCTTCTTGTAAGATTAAGATTTTTCTAATTTATAATAGTTGGGAAGGAGTTGGAAAAGCCCATCCATAAAGAACAATGTATGGTTGGGAAAAACTTAAATACGAAAATGTCCATTAAAACAAGATTATTTCAAATTAACAAGAGTCAATTAGAGAAGCTGTAGAGAAGGTTAGACAGCTTGTGATGTAATTCTTCTCTACTGGGCCATCAGACATTATTGAATTCCTTTACAGTTATGCTACTAAAACATATACAAGAGAAGATGTTGACCCCAAGCTAAAGCTACTATTAAATTATATGGATACTTCAATTTCCTTAATAGAATGTGAGCATGTTGATTCTAGATTTATTTATCGAATGATTAAAACTGCAGCACTAATATTTTTAAGTTACAATATTGACGAAATGCCTGAGGAAGGTGAAAAAAGTTGGATTGTAAGGTTCTTGAAAGTAGCAAAAAAATAAAGAGGATGTGAGAATAAAATTGAACAACTAGAGATTAGAACATTGTAAATGCTAAAAATTCTTTGTAAATTTAGATTAAACAGTCAAATAATGCTATTCTTAAAGCTGTTCAAGAAAATGCAAGAGGAAAATGATCTACCTTAAGTTTTTATTGATCAAAATGAGCATGACATTAAATTCAACATCATATTTCAACTTTATCAGTTTGGAACTGATTTCAACTCAACATCAAAGTTGCTTCAAGATGTAAAGTCATTATTTAGCAAGATAAAAGATAATGCCTAGCGTGGAACCATCTTAGAAATAGACCTCATTAACCTTTCAGATATAGATGATGAGATAAAAGATGACCCAACTATGAAGGCTCTCAAGAAGAAACAGTAAAATGCAGATGCTGTTGAGTTGACTGATGAGCAGAAAGAGGAACTAGAGCTCAAGAAAAAAAGGAAGCTTAGAAATAAAAAATATTCTTTATATGACTTCCTTCTATTTATGATTTTCAAGAATAATTTGAACCATTAGATTAAAGATAATGCTGCAGAGGTGCTTGTTATGAACTTTAAACAGAGATAAACTCTTATGCAGGAACTCATTAAAGTAGAGTTGATAATTTCAAATTAAGACCAGCAGGAGTATTAAGATTTCAAGTTTTAAACCTACAGGTTGAAAGAGCACATTGACTAACTCATTTCTGATGACTTAAAGTATTTGTTCTTTACGAACCCAGATAACGAGAAAAAGAAGAAATGTATTTAGGATGTTACTAATATCCTCAGAGGTCTCACCCAGAGTTTAAAATAAGAACCATTAAGACTGTTTAAAAAGTAAAATATGCTGAGACACCTTGATGTCTCTGATGAACTCGTAAACAGAATGATGAAGAACATATGGTATAAGCATCAAGATCACTACGAGTTGTTTAATGAAATCTCCCATTTCCTGTTTATGTTTACTTTCGATAACCCCAACAATCAAAGATCGCTATGGCCTCATCTAAACTATCTGGTGAGTCTTATTGATAGGGATATTCCAATCACTAAATTAATAGCAAAGATAATCTCAGCTCATAGTAATCAGGAAGAAAGCTAGCAATTTCTTGAATTCTTGCTATTCAAGCTTTCCAAAGGCAATTAATTCAAGTCTTTTCTCCTAAGACTACTGGTGTTAATGACATATAACAATCCGAATAATAAGATATAAATCATGAAAAGATTAATAAAAAAGAAGCATTTTAGGTCTAGACTTTATCTGGATTCTGAATAATTCTAGAACAAGCTTACAATTTTGACATAATACAGAAAGAAATTAGGATAGGTATAGTCTGATAAAGCTCTCAAGAATGATGAGGATTGGGATAGAATATGCCAGCATTTATATACTGTAGACCTAATTGCAGCTTGTGCTTCTAATTCAGTTTATGGAATTCAGTAAGCAAGAAAACTTATGGCAGACCCAGAACATCTTTTCCTCAATATAAATGTCGAAGCTATGCCTTTCTTATTCAAGAAGCACTACTTTAGGTTTTTATTCGAAATTTACATTAATGATGTGGAAGATATATCGAATCTTGATCTGAATTCTTAGAGATTCTATGATACTCTTAGATTCATAGTTAGAGATGATTTGAAGAGTTACCCCACATACTACACAGGACTCGTAACTAAAATCCTCCCAGATGCCAAAAGGGATAATGAAAACGAAAAGAATAGAGAGGGAAAGCTGTAATCCCTTGAGAAGATGTCCAAATTTTAACTATAAAAAATGGCATAAAGTGATTAAAATAGACAGATGCTGGATAACTACAGAGAAGAAAAGGCAAAAGCTGGTACAGTATTAAGATGCACTAAGTCAATTCCCTTAATTAATGACTTAGACTTTTCTGAGTATTGGAACTACCTATCGAGATATTAAAAGTCAACAAACAGAGCAGATGGACTACTGCACTTTATTCGAGACTTCTATAATACAATTAAAAGATCAAAGCATAGAATGAGCACAAGTTTAATCACAATTACAGCTGAAATCAAAGAAATTTTGATTAAAATGAGTGATGACTTGCACAGTGTTCTTGAGAAAGGTAAATAAAATTTGATAGATGTTGAGTCTATAATATATCATATTAATGAAGCTATTGCCAGTATACCTAAATTAAACATACCCAAAGGAGGATTTAAGCATGACTAGGGTGAGGATAATGAAGCCTAACTAATGACCGAGGAAAGTCAAATGAATGAATTAGACGATTCTAAAATGCTTGACATTAGAATGGCTTCAGACAAAATCCTTAAGATTGTTCGAGATTATATCATCAGTAAGAACTGCTAGATTAAAGAGGCTTTTGGAATTGAGAGTATTTCAAATGATGAGTATATCTCTAAATTCTTACTCAAGAAAAAGCTCAAAGATATTGCTGGCACTGAAGCCTCTTTTGAGGAGATAGATAAGGCTATAACCTATTTCGTAGACTTTTCAAAGGAATAGGAGCAGGAGAGAAAGATCATGCAGGTTGATATTGGCTAAGAAGGTCACATACATCCTAGAATCGCACCTGACTTGACTTCAGAACTCAATTTTAACTTTAGAGACTTCGAGATTTTGCTTAAGAAAGTTCTTCAAAAAGCAGGATACAAGCCACCCCATTAGAAGCGTGAGAGACAAGTTGAGGGAGAAATTATCTTATTTAAGATGGAGGATGAAGAGTTGTCAGTCGCTTGCAGCAGTGATTTAAAACTTTACGCGAAATGCTTCTTTGATTTCTGCCAAAGATATAAAAGTACTGATGAAATAAAGGACATTGTAAACAAGATTAGTAATATTGTAAGTATTATTATAAATTATAACTTAATGATAGTTCAACAAAGCCTTTGAAAAAAATTAGACTGAAGCAATCAAGGAATTGATTGAAAATATGATTTAAGGATTTCAGAAAGAAGAGCAAAAGTATTATTTAATCAAGATGCTTCGAATGTTATTGGAATAATACATGGCTTCAAACTTTGACGAAGATACCGAATAAGAAGTGTTACAAATTGCAAAAAGAAGACTGACATAACTTTAAGAAATAATGAAAGAGTGCCAAGTTTGCCAAATTGTCCTTAAACTTATTACAAAGCATGAAATTTTAGACAACTCCTCTGAAGCGATTCTGCTATTGATTGCTCTGCTATCAGGATCAAACTCAATTGTAATCCTAATTTTATTTTACAACTATTATAGATATAAGATGAGCTACTGACCATTCTAAAAGCAAGCAAGCAATAATTCTTATTCTTTGAATATATTAAAATCAGACTAGCTCATAGCTCTCAAAAATTAATTACTGATAGCGAGTAAAAAATACTGATTCAATCTTAACATGATGACACAAGCTAAAACTAAGTTAAAGCTCCCCATAAGCAGAAATACTCTTATCAATAATTAGCATTAGTTTCTAACAATGAAATGGTCCTCAAAAATATTAACTAGTAACCTTTTTATATGACTGCAAAATATGATTTCGAAAATGAATTGGAAAAATTATCATAGTAGCAATTATCGAATGAACTCCTCAACATATTAAGGCTAATATAGCTTCTTTGTCATGGATGTCACGAAGGATTCTAAAATTACCTCAGAAATCAAGAGGATTATAATAAAGATAGAGAGTATGTGACAACTATTAATATTGTAAACGAGATAGGCACAATATTAATTAGTTTTACCTAAAAACTAGACAAGATGATATTTTAAGATTTTATAGTAAGTATCAGTATTTATATATTTTAATCATTAATTAGTTATTTGAAGCATTAGAGCAAACTCTAATTTCACTAATTGATCTTGTCTAAGGTCCATGCACTTAAAATTAGATTCAATTAGGCCAGTGGAAAAATTTTTGCAGAGCATTGAATTTCTTTTTTGCCTAAGACTTTGGCTACTATAACGCAAACACAATGTAGCAGAAGGCAAAATTAACTCTTTTTTCTCTTACGTCGAGATTACTTCTCTCCTTAGTTGATTCAGATAATTCAATTTTCAAATAGCAGCAACTTCAAGAGATATTCAAAGAAATTAAACCTTTCTACTTGAAGTAGAAAATGATAGAAGTATTTTAGTTTAAAATTGGTGGAGATTAAAAGAAGATCAATATTTATATGGCTGATAAAGTAAATCATAATTTTAAATGTATTATAGAGATGTACTCATTATTTGAGGCATGGAGTAGTGAGATCAAATATGTGTGAAAAAGATGAATTCTGCTAATATGGACATTTGATATCTTTCGATCACAAGATAATATAAGCAGGCTTTGACATATTCATTGTGATTTTTCAGTTTAAACAAATAATACCTGATCATATAGAAGTGAAAGACTGTGATTTTGATTTGACGAATGATGATTTTTACCAGGAATTTAAAGATTAATACATGCCTAAGCTTAAAAAGAAATCAATTGTCTCGATTGAAGCATACTAATAGAGGATAAAGGATGATAATTAATCAGCTGAAGTAAACAGAAAATAAAAAGCAGAAGAATTATTACAGCAAATGGTTCTATCAGAGCCTGCATAGAGGATGTTTCCATAGAAAGAAGATCCCAAGAAGAAAAAATAAGAAGACTTATTGAATGAGGGTATAGATCAAGAATAAACTACTAGAATTGGAGGCTATAATATGGATGATGATGGTCCCATTGAGGATCAAATTATTGTGAGATCATTAACAACAAGATATGGCCGGAAAATAGAGGGTAAATGTAAAAGGTTTTGCTGCCTTAGGAGTGATCCAAGTTTAGGCATATTTACAAGAATACTACACTTATTTGTTTATTTCACTTGCTGCACTTGTTTTAGAAAGCAGAACAGACTCAGAAATAACTAAATATTAATGATCAATGGAGGTGATGATTAAAATGATGAGTTATTACATTCAACTGAGCACAGTGAAAATGACAAAATATTTCGAAAAAAGACAAAAGCAGGGCTTATTAAGCAAGAGCTAGATGACTATAAATAATTAAAGAAAAGTTTGAAAAAATAGTTCAAATTTGAGCCTGTTTATTCATTCGAGTAATTTAAACTAGATACAGCAATAAGATTTTATATATCTAATGTTGCAAGCGTTGAAGTAGATTTGTAAGTATTTTTTATAATTTTAAAAATAATAGTAAAGGAAAGCTTGTAGGCATTATGTTTAAAATACCATCATTTTGTACATTTATGTCGATAAAAACAAAGGACGAAATTGCTCATGATACAACTTAAACGAGTTAAATGGATAAACTTGAGGATATATTTGTGAAAACTCAATTGATTGAATCTGAAATGAAGAGTGTTTAGAGGCTTGCCAGAAGATCATACCTTCTATCCTTACTAAGTACAAAATACCAAAGATTATCTTAAATTTCCTATGGATTGATTGTTATAATCAATTTCATCTTGCTGGTGTTTTACAAAGCAAAAGGAGAAAATTCAACGACACTTTAATATTCATAAATCGAATCTATTACTGAGATTCTAGCAATAATATAGATGTTTATTGCATTACTGATCTACTTATCTTACCAATAGAGATATCATGGAGTTTTCTGGCAGAAATATCAAGTGTAATAAAAGAGAGTGAAATAAATTCACCTTACTGAATTTCAGGGCTCTTGTGGATTCGCCTACAGCCATTCATTCACAAAAAAGTCAAAAATAGGCTAAAAAAATATAGATGAAATCATATTGTCTGAGGAATAACTATCCCAGAGAAGAATGCAAGTCCCTGTAATGAGAAGATTTAAAGAGTACCTTTCATACGTGGTATAATCATTTTGGATAGGACTAAAGATTGATTTGACATAGAGATATAATTATGTCCATCTAGTGCTTTCTATTGTTGGATTATTTTACTTCCCAATTTTTAGTGTTTTACTTTTGGAGTTAGTAATAAAGGTACCAATTTTATCCAGTGTAATGGGAGCTTTGAATAAAAATCGAAGTCAAATAATCAATACATTACTCTTTATTGCTGCAGTTACATACTTTTATGCCATGATTTCATTTATGTACTTCAGAGAGAGCTACATAGATATTGCTAATAGATTTGAAGATCCATCTCTTAATAACTACTGCTCTACAATGATAGAATGCTTTACATCTACTTTAAGCAATGGCTTGAGAGGAAGTGGGGGTATAGGCGATTCACTCTCCTAATTAATAAAGAGTGAACCAGACTATTGGGGAAGATGGATCTACGACTTGTCATTCTTCTTGATTATTATAGTTTTGCTTTTGAATCTGATACTTGCTATTATTATTGATGCTTTTGCTGACATTAGAGATGATAGAAAGTAGATGAAATCAGAGATTAAAGAAAAATGCTTCATTTGTGGTTTTAATAAAAATCACTTTGAAGAACACAATTATTCTTACTAGGATCACATTCTTAGAGAGCATAACCTCTTCGCTTATGTATATTTTCTATTGTATTTGCAAACTAAAGATCCCAAAGAGCTAAGCGGGGCTGAGATTTATGTTAAAGAGTTATTTTATAAGAAGGATGCTAAATTTTTCCCTGTAAACAGATGTCTCGCTTTTGAAAATAACTGATTTTCATTATTGAGTTGAAGTTAAAGTTCATGACAATTTCATATTAGTAAATTTATATATCAATTTAAATTTGATTATATTATGATTGCCAAATATTTGATTATTTATGATAATCGGGGTTTTGGGGTTTTGGGG